>WOGZ01000231.1:0-51943 GCA_009733775.1 Alectoria sarmentosa
ACGATATATTTTAAATAATTTGATAATAATGAAACATCTTTATTAATGGATATTAACGTCCATTCTAAAAAATGTAAAATTATTTATAATTGGGTGTTTCTGCGCTATTATGCAGTTCCCTCCGTTGACGCGAATGAGTCATTATTGTCTATTAATGTTTAATACACTTAAAATTCCCAGATGAGGTAATCCCCTTAAGGTAATGAACATCGAAAAATTAATAGCGATAAATTCGAAGTTCAGTTTTTTGAGATACGTCGCGAAAATATTATATTAGATTTTAAAAGATTGTTTTAAGTCGTATAGCGTTTTTATAAGTTTACAAACCTTGCTTTTTTTATTTTTAACTTTAAACTTTATAAATTATATCACATAAATTATCCTTTCGATATCGTTATATAAAAAAACGATTTTAACGTTTATTTATTTAAGTTTTTGATTTAGATTATCATAAACGCGAAAATGATTTTATAATTTATAAATTTCATTATTTAAAACGAAAATTTCGTTAAAATTGATTTCTTTTTATTATTTAAAATTATAAATCATTTAATGAGCTTTATGTCGAACGATCTCATTAATAAAATTTCTTTTAACTTTATAAATTAATTTGTTTTTCAAAACACGCGCATTCGAAAATAAATTCATTAAAATTCAAATGTCATTCATGATGAGAGAATTAATTTCGTTTTATATGATCATTTATTAATGCATTTTACGATAAAAGTTCGTTATAATCTTTTTAAAATTTCGAAATTCATAAGATTTAATAAGAATAACTTTTGTCAATAAAATTAAAAGATTCGAAATAAAATTTTAATACAATTTCATAATTTCGAACGATTTTATATTGAAAATAAGTTCGAAAGCTTTATTAATTATAAAGCGAATAATAAGTTTAAGCGTCGATATAAATAACGAAGTTGTAATATCGTCGCTAAACATATTAAACGATCGTTTAATTATAAATTTCAAATTAAATGTGTTTAAAACGACGGCTTTTAACGAAATCCTTTTTAAAATTAAAATGAAATTAAATAAATCATTAACCTTTTTTTTGATAATTACATATCTCTTTTGACGCTTCATTTTTGAAATTATAAATAAAAAGAAAAATAAATGATTTTAATGCTCGATGTTTTTAACGAATTTACGTTTATTATAATAAACGTTAATTTATTTCTCGATGATAACAACATTTAATTCGAAAAAAATAAATTTAAAAGAGACGTTATTAATTCAATTAACATTAAAAACAATAATTATTTCATCGTTATTTAAAAACATACGATAATTCTTATCTTGATATCTTAAAAAACGTTCTTTAACGACGCGATCTTAATATTTCTTCTAATTAATATTGCGAGAAACAATTTAACAATAATTGATTTGATCGATAATGCGTAAATGAAATATATTAAAAAAAAATCCGATATTAATCTCGAATGAAATAACGTTATAATCGATGATGAATTAAATATTGCGAAGAATATTAATTACGCGAACGAATTTTATTTAATATTTTTAAAATAATTTGTTTTTTTGAATATAACATTTATTTTACATTAAATAATAACGTTTAAACGTTTAAATTTATCATTTATTTAAAACTTATTAAACACGATATTGTTTTGTCCGTCTGATATATTTTAGACCTCGCAATTTACGATTAAAGGGTTCAATTTATAGTTATTGAATGATGATTTATCATTCGTTGCACAACGATTGTTTTCCAGCTTCGCAATATTGTCAATCGTTATTTAATTAACGAGAAACGTTAACAAATATGTCATAATTATATAACGATTATATAGCGATTGTGTATCGATTATAATAACATCATTTAAATGAGCAACAAATATCAAAAAACTGTTATTCAATTAATAAAAAAATTCAACGTCTTTTTTAAAATCAAAAGCGATTAAATAACCTTTTCAACGTTTTTGATTGATTGATTAATAAATAATCATTATAAGGTTTTCAATTGTTAATTTTTTAGGCTCTCTCTCTAAAAAATCTTTAATAACGTCTTAATATAATTTCTCATAATAATAATTATTCAATTAATTTAATCAATAATTTATTTATTTATTAAATCTTTGACAATACCCCTTTGCAATATCTTGTTTATATCACAAATATGTTATCTCTCATATGCATTTCAAAATATACGATTTATTAAATCAATTCGGTTCGTTAAGGACGTCGAATTTATATATCGTATCGTGATGTAAAATTGATAATTCATATACATATTATCTTGTTTATCGCTCATATATTAAAAAATCAAGCATTGTGTCCAATATTAATATAATATCATTTTTAATATTTCTCAAATCATTTTAACATAACTTCATTAAAGCAATCACGATAAAAAATGCGTATCTTTTTCGACGATATATATGCATAACACATTATAACAATTAACATTTCTTGAAGTTAATATGTATATAATTATTAACATTATACACATATCGTCGATTATTTCTGCGAAAAATTATATCAGCGCATTCGTAATAAATAAAAAGGAATATACACTCACGAATTTGTGTAAGCGATTCGACGATATCACCTTAATGCGTTTATATCAAAATTCAAAACATAAAGCTCATATTCATTTTTATATGCGATCATTAATTATTGAATGAAATTGTGTTATGAATCAAGCTTTATAAAATTAATCGTCGCTTTAATACGAAAAAATCTATTTAATATAAATTTTCTTAAAAACATTTATGTGAATATATATTCATTATTTTCGAACACGTTATTAAAGCCTTTCGCATTAACTTTATCATTTAAATCTTACTCATTAATAAGGAAAAAGCTTTATATTAATGTTATATATTTATCATTTAACATCCTCAACGCTTTCATCATTTCAAAATAATCATAATTTCATGTTTTTATCAATTCAAATCGTAAAGATTATTACATTATGTTTTTTGCGAAAAGATATTTTATTAAATTTGATAACGCAGCGGCGTTTATCATATTCTTAAAATTCTTAAAAATTGTTAATTAATATTGTTTTGCGATATGAGAGAAATTGTTCAACAAACAAATTAATTTATGCTTTAATTCTTCGATCAAAATATTCGAATTCATCATCGTCGCATATTTTTTGATATTATTTATAAAATAAAAACTTACATAAATATTAAAAAGTTTAAAAAGCTTTTCGAATTTATTACCTCTAACTTTCCTTTTATCTTTTTCTTTAATCTTTTTATTTTTGATAATAATTGTTATAAATTTCGACATATATAAGTCTTTTATCTTTGAATTCGTATAAATTGCGATTAACAATATTTCGTTTAAAATCCCTTCGTTTTCAAAATCATACTCGTTTTTATTCTCATCATAATTGTGAAAATCTTTTATAATTAACGTAACATATGTGATTAATTCTTAATAAGTTTTTCTCGCATTTAAAACGTGTTAATATAAAATGTTAAATTTAATATATCGTTGATTATTTATGAATGTGTTAAATCGAATAATGAATTTAAATGTTCATATAATAATTTGAGAAGAAATCATTTAAATAATCATGATTTATTTCGCAATTTATAAAAACGAAAATCGAAATCATTTCATTATTGTTTTATTATGAAAAATTAATAATGTTAATAAAATAAGTTTATTTGTTTTCGAAAACGATTATAATTATATATAATATGCGAGATTTTAAATACGTTTTCATTCGAAAAAGAAATAAAATTGTTAAAACGCTCGAAAATAAATAATAAATTTTCATTTGATTAAAATCATAATTATTAAAAAACCTTATAAATTTTTTTTTAGATTTTTTCACTTCGAGTGAGGCGCGTTATAAACTTTTATGTGAATAAGATTTAATAATGATGTTAATTTCGCGATTGAGGAGACTTCAAGTCGTATTTTAATGTTTTAAATAAACGTTTTGAATTTTATCTCATATAAATCTTTTGTCATTTCACGTTATTGAATAATCTTTTAATGATATTTCTTTTTTGATATAATATCAAAATCTAAATTTGCTCTTTCATTTTTTGGGCAGAAACATATGCGATATTTCATAATAACGATATGTTTCATAAATCCATCATTATTCGTTTGTTGAGATATGTCTTTAAAAAATGTTATAACAAAAACCCAAACCGTATTCGTAATATCATTGATTTTCAAATTTATTTTTCGATTCAGATTTTATATGAATTTGCGAAAGACTTTTATAACGTTTTTAATATTAATATCATAAAATCTTAAAAATAAAATAAACACATTTGCGAGCTTTTTACGTTTAACGTAATTTAAATATATCGAAATAAAATAAAAGATTTTAAAAACACGATACATATTTTTATAAATTTCAAAATTGTCGATAAAAAAAAGATAAAATAAACAAAGAAAAGATTTCGCAACAATAATTTTTAAATAATCACGATCAAAATATGTTATTTCGAACTTATTATGAATCGAATATAATTAACATAAAGATCGTATAATAAATAACTTGATATTAAAAACTCTTCGAATGAAAAAATGCTCGTTTGAATAAATCATCTTTTTTTTTTTTTTTTTCGAAATCATGATTATAATAAATGTCAAAATGTCGAATAATAGATTGTGAAATCTCTTTAAACAAAACATTCTTTAAAAGAAAAAATTCATGTTTATCATTTATATTCAAATCGAAATTATTTAAAATCGATCGTTGTTTTCGATTTGCGATAATTTATAACGTGATGATTATGTTTTTTGTTGCATCTTTTCGATAATCGCGATTAATAAATATAATTCATTCAATGCGATAAACAATTAAAAGGATTTTTATTATATTTTTAAGAATAATGAGTGCTTTTTTTTGAATATGATAAATTTCATTTAACGTTAATCGAATAAAGGATCTTTATGTATATAATTATCAAAATTTTATTAATTCGTTTACATATTGCGTCATTTTAAAAAACATTTTTTTATATAAAAAAGTTATTGATAATATGATGCGTATAAGATTTAAGGGCTTATATCAATATTATCATATTTGACGTTCAATGATTTATCTTTAATCTTTTTTTCGTTGTGATAATGATGATTGTTTTTTGATAATGATTATGAGAGATTTTCGTGATAATTATAATAAAGAAATATATTAATGAATTTATCATTTGAGAGAATCAAATTTGAATAAAAGAATTTGAATGTTTTTATTTTCTTTTTCATTCACAGAGTTCTTTATTGTGATAAATTTTGATAATTGAAATATTTTTCGCAATCTCACATAATTTAATCGCGAATCATTCGACTTTTTAAATCATAAATTTAATGTCAAATATAATAATGATAATAAGATGTTTTTTTCGCTTTATAAAATAATTATTTTAAATAATAAAATTAAAAAGAGTGAAAAAAGAGATAACGATTATATTGATAAAAAAAATGTTGATTTTGAAAAATCATGCGATTTTGAAATGATATTTATAAAAGTTTATAATTCAAAAACTTATAATTCATTCTCACCGTTGAATAAATTATTAAAATTCTCAAAAAGTTCAAAAAGGATTAATGATTTCGATTTTTAAGATATTTTTGAAAATTTTGCAATAAATTATAAAATGAGTGATTAATCTCATCGTCACATATTAAGAAAACAAAATATAATAAATAAATTCTTATCATCGTTATTATTATTTGATTCATCATCATCGTTATCATTATTTAATACATTTTCATTATTGTTTATCGTTGCGTATATCTGCTTTTGCTTATATTTCAATTCATTAAAATCGTAATATAATGAAATTATATTAATATTATCATTCATTTCAATTATTTATTTATTAATTTCGCTGTTGCGAAAAGTTATAAATGAAATCGTTTCATTGCGAGAATCTTCTTTTTCAAATTATTTAAATTTAAATAAAATCGTCTTATTGCGAGAACCTTTTTTTTTATATTATTCATTTGATTCAAATAAAATCATTTCATTACGAAAATTTTCCTCAAATTATCCAAAAAAACGTTCAAAATTTTCGACGATAAAATGTTTAAAAGAGATATGATATATAATGTTCGAATTCACGTTAACATTTCAATTAAATATTCGTTATTGATTTATTTTACGTGATTAAAAAATTATCTTTGAAAAAACGTTAATGATTATTTGAAAATGTTTTTGATTGTTATTAGAGGTTGTTATAAAGTTTATAAAATAAAAAGTTATAACTTTATCGCAGAACCGCATGTTTATTTTTAAGTTTTAAATTATATAAATAATTGAGTTTTATAAACATAAAATTCGTTAAAGCGCATTATAATTTAGATGAAAAATTAAAAACATTATTATGCGAGCGAAAAAATTAATTAATTAATTATTTGAAAAAATCTGATTGAATTTATATCTTTATCGTTGTCATATATACAATAAAAATTCGATATGTTTATTAATTATATGAAATTTATCGAGTCTCTTTATAAAATTTATCGAAATAATTTTCAATTATCACGAGAGCGCATAAATTGTCATAATAAAAAATAAGGACTTTTTATAAAAGACTTTAAAGGCATAAAAAAGAATTTAATTGTACGAAAATTATCGAGTCTTTTTATAAAGATTATCGAAATAATTTTTAATTATTATAAGGGCGCATAAATTGTAATCATTTAAACATCGTAATAAAAAAAAACAAGGTCTCTCTGCGAAAAACTTCAAAAACATAAAAAAAAAAACTCGTCTTTATATCATAAATAAGACTTTTCACAAAAGATTTTTACATAATATATCATCATTTATAAAAAAAATTTAATAAAATAAAAGCTTTGCGCAACAGATTTCGATATATTTAAAACATAACTTTCTCGTCTTTTCGCTGCACGAGAATATATTTGAATAATTCGTATAATAATAAAATATAAATATTCTTTTTATTTTTTTATTTCATCTTTTCGAATCTCATTAATTTTTTTTTAAAACATTTAATCATCGAGATTTATCATAATATCGTCTTCATCATTATTTTTATTAAATATTTATTTATTTAATTTTATTATAATTTATAACATAACCTTTTCGATATTATGTTAAATCATTTTATTATTAAAAATTTCGTCGACATAATATTCATATAATCATATTAAATTATTAAGATTTTCAACACATATAACGCGATCGAGAATTTGAAATTAAACGTTCAGATTATGCGCATTTTTAATCATATGTATCCTTTAACATTTTTGTTATAAATTTAAATCGATAAATTTCATTGCGTATATCATGATCAGAATTTGAATTTAATCATTATATTTCGTGAATATCATAATTATTATATTTTATTCTTTTATTTGTTAATAAATTTTAAACGTAATATAATCGATTATTAAAAAACGAAAAATGATGACGAATAATATAATAATGATTGATAATTAACAAAAGATTAGAATTTTTTTTAATCTCTGATCATTTACGACGGAATTAACATATGCATAAGATTGTTAACATTAAAGGTATTTGTAACAGATTATCACATATAAAGAAGATATTTATAATAGACTGTTAGCAATAAAGGAAATATCTATAACAGATTATTATAGAAAAAGAAAAAGATATTTGTAATAAGAATTTTATAACATACGAACACATATTTAATTGCGAATATTGCGAAAAAAGGCACATAACTTCGAAGCACTTTTTAATAACTTTTGAAAAATTGAATTTAAATTCTTTATTCGCGATTTTTTATATTTCGTAAATCATTTAATAAAGAAGCGCTTCTCTTTAAAAATTTTCTTTAAATTCATAATTTTTAAATTTTGATTTTCATTTAATCAAAAAAATTGAATTTATATTATTAATAATAATAATTTGCGTTATATTATAAGCGATTATTTTATAATTTTTTTTTTATTCAAAAATAAAAAGCTCGTTAATCAATTTATTCTCTTTTTCTTTATATCAAATATGCTTTTTTTTATTAAATGAATAATTAATAATAAAAATTTTAACGCGAGATAGAGAATCCGCGATTTTTCGATTTATATCAAAAAAAATCAGATTTTATAAGATACGACGAATTATCATTTATTTTCATAACTTCGTTAATCGAAATTTTTTTTTAACGAAATCGATTTTATAAATAAAAATAAAATCTTTTATAACACGTATAATAAGTTATAATTTCGTCGCAAAATAATCATTAAAAATGAAAAACGGATTTTCGTTTTTTTCAAAATTCATCTCTTTAAATAATCTCTTCGATTATTATTTTTCGATTTTAAAATTTTTTATAAAAAACATATAATCGTTTTAATTAATGATATTATTAAAAATTAAAATAATATTAATCATAATGTAACGCGAAGCGTTCAATCATTATATTATAATTAATGTATCAATTATAAAAGATTTCAAAAAATGATATTCGTCGTTAATTATAAGTTCGAAATAATCGATTATGTTTTTAAAAAATTCTTCATTTATCTCAATTTGAACTTTATTCGCTTTTATATTTAATATATATAATTTATTAATTCGCTTTTTGCGAATAATTAATAATTCATATCGAATAAAAAATGTGATATAATTAACAATGATAATAATCTTAAATCTTTGCTTTTTTTTGTCAAAAAACTCATATAATAAATTAAAACGATTTTGAATTATACGCTCATTTACGATAGACTTCGAATATCGATGATTTTCATAATATTTATAAATCTCGAATGCATTAAAAGCGATTAAATCAATAATTTTGATTTATTACATAATGAGATTTTTAAACATTAAGATAAATATTAATCTCGCACGAGTTCGTAACTTTATAAATAAATCGTCGCGATACGTCTTTAATTATATTGATCAATAATCAATCAACGAAATATTTCGAATAAAATCTATCTGTTGTCAAAGCCTGTTTGTTATCAAAGTTTGTTTGTTGTCAAAACCTGTTTATTGTCAGAGCCTGTTTATTGTTAAAACCTGTTTGTTATCAAAGCCTATTATTATAAAAAAGTCTTTGATAAAAAGATATTAATAAAAAGATATTGATAAAAAGATATTGACAAGAAGATATTAATAAAAAGGTATTAATAAAAAATCTTTAACAAAAAACATTTAATAACGCATGCACAATAAAAGAAAAACTTATCCATAATAAATAGATAATGATGACCCAAATCTTTTTCAAACTTATATAATCTGTTAAAAAGCAAGCACGCAAATATGAGTGTAAATAAAACTCAATTATCGTTTTTATCGTCGATGATTATCAAAATTTCAATTATTGAGATAAATTTATGTTCGATTAACGAAAAATAATTTGTTCTTCATTTTAAGATATATTAAAAAATTAATACGATTTTTGAAGATTTTCTTATTGATAATCCTTATTGTTAAAAAATGTTTATTATTCATCAAATTCTTTGATAATCGTATTATCTTATGATGTATATTGAATGAAATCTTATTATAAATCATAAATAATCGTGAAGAATCACGTTTTTTAATTCTTTTCGATAATTTTATCGATTTATTTAATTATTTATATACTCTTTTTCAATGTTGTTATATCGTTATCTTTACGAATTAATTCGTTAATTAATCATATCTATTAAAATCGCTCTTTGATATCAAATGTTTAAGATTCGTTTTAAATCGTTATCATTTCAATATTTATTAAAATTTCAAAATTTATTTAAACGTTTTTTTGTTGTTTTTCATTAATGTCGCGATTAAATATAAACATTTAATTATTGAATTGTATGATTTCAATTCATTAATTTGATTGCATCGTTTCAAAATGATTAATTAAATTTATAATCTTAATGAGACGATCTTTTTTTTTAATGAGACGATTTTTTTCTTTTTCTTTTAAAAGATTTAAATAATGATGAAGAAAAAACATAAGAGTTTAAAAAAGAAAATATAAAAGACGATAATAATAATATATTAATTTGTTATGAATTAATGATTGCGAAAAATTATATATTGATTATTTGCGAAAGATTATAATAATGAAATATTTATTTTTGATTGATTTTTTTTCGAGACAGGCTTTAATAATGCGTTTTTTTATTTAAAGAAAACATGATTATATTTCTCATATTTGATAAACATTTAAATTTTCAAATTGATTTGAATTTATGATAAACCTTTATTATAAAATAAATTTAATGCATTTTTGAAATTCGCGCGAATAATGTGATATATCGCATAAACGTAATAATCGATTTAATTTTATTCGAATTTATTAAGAAATGTAAAAAAGAATTTGTTTAAATCAGATTTCTTTTTAATGAGTATGCGTTTTTTAATTATAACGAATTATAATTCTTATTTTCATAAGATATTTAATTTTTAAATGATTTTTTGTTAAAATTTAATTTAGGTATCGGCGTAAATATCGAAATAAAATTGAAAACGATTATTATAAAGAAATTATGTTATTTTCTTTATATTTATAAATTCTAATTTTATATAAAGATTTTTTATTTTGTGAAACGTTAATTCGTTTTCGCGAGTTTTGATTAATGAGAATATCATAATAATTGCGAAAAGTTTTAAAAAATGAATAATATGTATAATGAGGCGATTTATTGAATAATGTTTATGTAAAACTTCGATGATAATAATAAGTTCGTTATAATAACTTTTTGCAAAATGAGAATGTGATAATATAAATATTTAATTAGATAAATGAGATAATGTGATTAATAAATATGAGAATGAATTTAAATAAGGTGAACAAATGAATAATGAATGATAATTTATTATAACAGTTTTTAATGAATGATAAATATATTATTGAATCGAATGAAGCTTTTTATTATCGAGGTTTCAAATAATAATATAAATGTGACGAATAATAATAAATGTATTAATCAAGTGAGAGAAAGAAATTAATTGTAAAAATTAAGGTTTATATATGCATCAATTATCATTTAATGTTTTTTTTATAAAAGTGAATTCTTGTTCTTTATGAAAAGTGAATTCTTGTTTTTTATGAAAAGTGAATTCTTTTAAGTATAGATTGTTTTAATCGTATATAAAGAAATAATAGCGTTGATAAATATTATGTATATGCATAAAGAGAAAGAACTTGCGTTTATACAAAGAGAGTCATTTTATTAATTTATAATAATCTTTTGCAATCAATTAATTACGCTTTTCAAGTTTTATTTATCTTATTAATAATATTATTTATTTTTTTAAATAATATTATCAGCGAGAGCAATAATAATAATTATCTTAATTGAAAAGAAAAAGTTATTTAATTTATCGCATATAAATTTATTTTTTTATGATTAATTTAAAAATAAATGGTTTTTTTTTCGATATTGAAATCGTTTAAATGTTTTCGTCTTTTTCAATTTTTAAATAATAAATGAAATTAATTATAAAAATATTAAATTATGTTAAATAAGCAAGTTTTCTTTCAACGTAAATTTAATGATTCGAATTTTTAAATAAAATATAATATATCGTTTCAATCTTATAAATTGTTTACATTCAAGACATTTCGCGATATCACATTTAAGAAATCTTTTATATAAGATAATAAGTTTAAAAATGAATTCGCGAGAATAATGTTTTAATATAATAAACGTCGACGAAAACGATTTTTGAATGAGATTTTAAAAAAAAACGATGACGATGAGTTTTCGTTTAATTTTATTAAAGTAATACGCAATTGATTATCAACGAATCGATTTATATATAGTTTTGATAATTATTGTAAATCAAAAAATTCAATATTCAAAAGCAATAACTTTTGCTCAAAGCTTTTAGAGAATTTTTATTTAAAATTTCCAAAAAATCGCATAAATTTATCATAATAATTATTCAATCTTTATTTAAAGTTATCAAAACACATATAAAGCTTATTATAACAATCATTTAACCTTTATTTAAACCTTTTAAAACATCTCATATGAAACTTGTCAAAGCAATTATTCAATCTTTCATCATAAAAATTATCACGTTAATTTTTCATGTTTTTAAATTCATAATCATTTTAAAAATTTTTATAAGAAATGCACGTTATATAATAAAAAATGAATTTATAAACGAAAAGAAGAGAAGTCGAAATAATTTAAATATGACATTAATGTTTAAAAGCAACTCATAAAATTAAACGAATAAATATGATATTATGAAATCTCATTTCAAAAAAACGAGAAGAATCAAATTATTTATTATTTAAATTTTGACGAAATTCGAAGAAATAATCTTTTTCGAATTAAATGTGTTATTTAAATGTTATTTTTTGATTTATTTATCAAATATTTTCGCAAATGAGCTCGTTTGCGCAATCTTTTTGAATATAAAAAATGATTATGCAATATATAAAAAAACCAAATATCATATTCAACGTTTATATAAGATGTGAAAAGATGAAATCTTAAAAACGACGTTATAATGAGTGTAATAATAAATCAAGAATATTAAAAAAAATGCACGTTAGACATTACTCTTCGAAATAATAACGTTTATTAATTTCAAAATGAAGATTTAAAAGAAATATAATCATTTATGATTGAAAAGCGTGTTTAAATTCGAGATTAAAATAATTGATTTCGGGAGAATCACGTCGAATGGTTTATAATTTTTTAAATGTATGAGTTTACCTTTTTGTTTTCATTTATCAAAGTTTTTCGCAAAGGTTCGTTTATAAAAAGTTAATTAATATGTTATTCAGACGCTTTTTTGTAATTTATCACATATTTTCATATGATAAAATTACATTTTTTGAATTTTATATAATCATTGTTTATTAAATATACGCGTAAACATCTTTTGAATTTATTTGACGTTTTTCATTAAAAAAGCGAATTTGAGTATTAATTAATTAATAATTATTTAAAACGCATCATATCGCGAAGTTTGTAATATAAAAAACGTTCGAAAATGAATATTAATGAGAATTCGAACGCAATTATTGAAAAATCTGATATGAATAAATCAAATATGAAAAATGATGAGTAAAACGTCGTGTAAGATGATATTATGACGATAATGTATAATAAATATGATCAAAACGACGTCGATTTAAAAACGAATCATGATGAGAAAGTTTAATATAATGAAAAAGTTCAATATGATAATGACGATTGACGATAACGAGATTATAAATGTAAATATACATTTAATTGTTATGCGAAAGACTTTAATAAGGCGCTCTTATGTATGTTAAATTAACATATTATCTATTTCGATATGACTTGTTGATACGTTTTTTATATATTTTTATGTTTTCCTTCAATATTTATTATTAATTTGTAAACAAACGTAGGAGACTTTATGATTTTTTGACATATCTTAAAACGACATACATTTATTTATCTTGGTCTGGTTGACTTTATTAAAAAATATTTATATCACACGATAATTTACATATAATTATGTTGTATATGCCGAAGGCTTCTTTTATATAGGATATTATTTATATAAATAAATATTGCGATAAACTTCAAAATCATCAATTTTTTCTATGAGTGACAAAAAGTTTCAATGCGTAATTGTTATATATTAATAATAGGGCAGGCAAAATTGCAAAATAAGCATGTATTTTGTTAAGATATTTATTTTAATTAATAATCGCGCCTGTTAGACATATATCTCGCATTAATTCGATTAGTAATAATTGATTTCCATGTAATTGTCGTTATATAAGAATTGAAAAATTGTGTAATGGTTATATGAGAAATTCAATCGTTGAATAACGATCACAACGTTGAACGGGTTTCACAATTGATATTAACCCGTTTCTCACCAGGTTTATAACGGTTATACACTTATTTTAGGTGTATATTCGATGGAAAACGGGTGAACACCAGTTTTAAATCCCCGCGGGAGGCCCGGACAATATCTTCTTAAATGATATTCTTAAATAATTAAAAAACTTTCATTTAATAATGATCGAATTCAATGTCATAATCAATGCGAAAGTGAATATATCAATTATCGTCATATTTCGAACCATTAAAAAACATTTTAAATGCGATAAAAATTGTTAAATCAAATTTATCGAATATCAAATAAACGTTAAATCGAACAATTTTATCATTAAAAAAATAATCATTTATTTAAAATCATTTTAAAAAAACATTAAATAAATTCTAAAGATTATTACTTATAAATTAAATCATTTTATCATTTTTCAAAGATAATGTGTCGTTTATATAACTTTATTTTTATATTAATCATAAAACATAATTTATAAACATCGTCGAAAAATAAAATAAAATAATTCATTTCAACGCACATTTTAATCAACTTTTTGAGATTTTAAACGTTTAAATGATTATAATGTATATATTATATGCGAAAAATTACTTTATCAATTTAAGATTTCGATAAAAACTTTAAAAACTTTTAATTATTAAAAATAAATTTAATTAAAGATTCATCATAAGCGAAGATCTTTTTATTAATAGTTATTAAAATTAAAAAAAGTTTCCCCTTAAATATCGAGCGTATAAAAACGATTTTAAATATATTTAAAAAAGAAACGTTATTTTTCGATAATAATATCGTCGAAAACAAAAATCAAAAAAAATCTTTATTTTTTTAATTATTCTTTAAAAATGAAATTGAAATCATAATTAAATATGAATTAAACGTTTCGAAGAGTTAAAATACGCTTATTATCATTCATTTTACATTTAAATTCGATATTTTCAAAATCGATAATCATGCGATTATCGATAAAGTTATTTATAAAACGTGAAAATTAAAACGATTTAAAAATCTTAAAAATCGAAAAGATGTAAATTATATATTGAATATAAATATAATCGCGAAATTAAAAAGAAAACATCGTTATTATAATGAATAAAGTAATGATTTGCGTTTTATCGATAACTTTGAATTTAATAACTTTATAAACCTTTTTATTTAAAACGTTAAAGTTTGCGATAAATTCGAAAGTCGATTTAAGAACGATAAAAACAATAAAAATAATATAAACGATAAAGTAATAAGCGATTTTAATTGAATAATCATCACAATTGCGTTAACATTATTAAAATGTTTTTTTTAACTTTTCAATAAATTTGAATTCGGAATTTTCTTTTCGATCACGTTTTTCACGATCTTCTCGATTACGATTATCATAATTATCATAATCATCGCGATCTCCGCAATCTCTTTTGTTTATATCGTTTTCATTTAATCGTTTATTACGTTAATCGCACTCGTTGATGTCGTGTTAATTTTTTTTATAATAAATATAATATTTGCAAGTTTGAATATAAATGTAAAAATTGTTAAAATTTACGCCCATTTAAATATGATGCTCGATGACATTTTTAATAATAATAAAAACAAATATAAATTATTGAATATGTTTAAAAAAATCGTTAATAATAACGACGAGCGCATAGAATTCGAAATGCGTAAAATCGAATAAATTAATAATGATATTGAGAAATCGAATTATCGTATAATTCAACGTTTATTTAATCTTATAATCTTTATTATAAACGTTATAAATTTAATTATAATTTTCGCGATACGCATTATATTAAAATCTTAATTTTTTATAAAAATGATAAATTTTTCAATTTTCATTAAAAAGAAAAATCGCACGATTAAATTAATTTTTAAATTTTTAAATAACGTTTATAAAGATATTAATATATTTTTACGATTTATTTTCGCAAATGATCAAAATAAAAGATTTTAATTTAAAGATAATAAAGTTGAAAATGTTATAATCTCGAAATTTATATTTTTCGAACTTTTTTCAAATATTAAAAACATTAATATGATATTCGATTTTATTTCGAAAATTATCTTCGTAACGAATTCTCATCATTAATTATGCGTTTCGATTCAAATTAAAATATTTATTTTAATGATAATAAGTTTTATTTTAACGATTAAACGATTATTTGAAACGTCTTTTATTTTAATAATAAAACTTTCGATAAACTTAATTATATCAATTTCGATTTAATGTTATAATTTAATAAGATTTAAGAAATTTTATATTTGACGTTTTCATTTAATATGATTAATAATTTTTATAAACATTTTAATCTTTTCAAATTAATTCAAAAAGATCGAAAACTTGATTTCCAAATATTTGAATATGATATTAAAAAAAATTGATTTGAATTTCAAGATTTAAGAGTTTTTAAAATTTAAATTTGCGCTTAAATTTATGCTCGAAAAAATGATTTATAATAAAATAAAATTTGAAAATGATAAAATTTATGTAATAAGACTTTTAAAAAATAATTAAAATAAACGACGTCGAAGAAATAAAACGCATTTTAGAATCGAAAAGATCATCGTTAATGATAAACTTTAATAATGATTCAAAATTAATTATTTAAAAATAAGAATGAAATTAACGTAAAAGCTTGAAATAAAATCGTTATCATTATTATTATCGTTATCGCTATCGTTATTCGAAGAATCTTTAAAAATCTTTAAAATTTCAAAAATATGAAAGAAGTTTCGTTGAATTTTAAAATTGATTTAATATAATTTAAATTTTCGTTTATAAAAAGTCTTTACGTCGCAATTAAATTTTTTTTTGATAATGTTTAAAAAAGCGATACATTTGATAAATTCTAAAAGAAATATAAAAACATAAAAATGTTATTTTGAAGAAAAATCGTTTAATTTTATAAATCATAACGAATTTATAAAAAATTCGTTATTTGAATTATATTAATCGGTTTAATGATTAAAAGACTTTTTTAAAAAAAAAACGATAAAGTTTCGAAATCGAAAACGAGATTAATAATCTTATTTCGCTCGCTTAAAACGTTCAATTATAATATCATTATCATTAAATCGCTTTATAATAAAGACTTTTTTTTTAATTTTCGAAATAAAGATTTTTTTTTGCGCTTTAATTTTAATATGTTAAACACGCGAAATAAAAAATAATTTCTTTTTAATTAATTATTAACCTTTATCTTTATCTTTAATTCTTTAATTTTCATTACGAATATTTTGTGGAAATATAATGTAGAACACTTAGTTGTATTGCTTTAAGAGTGCTACAAAGAAAAGTGCGATTAAGTTATAAGCGCATACGCCCGTTATGTGATCTATCACGTGACTTAAATTTCGATATTCTCCTTCGCACGCATATTCTTAAAAAAATCGAATGTCGAATAAATAAGGTGAATCGAGCGTCGAGTAATTACAATGAGTTTAACGTTAAATAATTAATGTGAAATCATTCTTATACATCTCCTTTACTCTTTATGCGCCCGATAAAAATTCGAATTTCAAATATGAGATTCGAAACTCGCGATGTTCAAAATCGAGTAAAAATAATAAAAATCCGAAAAAGGATATAATCATTTTTTCATAAATCATTTTTATCTCATAAATCACCCTTATCCTTTATGCATCATTTCCCTTTTTTCACATAAACATCCGAATTTCAAAAACGAGATTCGAAATTCGCGATGTTCAAAGCCGGGTAAGAAGAATGAAAATCGAAAACCTAAAAACGATTATATTCTTTTGAACATATTCGTCACGATGTCACATAAAAAAAATTCCACTTTTTGACGAAAAATCGTTTTTTGATAAATTTATTTTCAGTTCATTTGATGCACATCAAAAATCGATTAATATATAATCGATGAATATATGTGAGGGTTTATTTTCCGATTGAACGAAATATTTCGAATTGTATATGCATATATATGCATGTATGCGATCGGTTGCAAGGCTCGTGAGAGTCGTTTCAGAATATTAATGCTTGACAATAATGATTGATAACGTACATACGAAAGATGTATAATAACGATATTTATAATGTTAATAACGACAATAACATTTAAAAATATGAACACGATGATTTTAAAGATATAAATATAATGATTTCAAAAGATATTAAAATGATAACCTTGATGAGAATATTCAAGGCGATTAACGAAAAGACGACGATAACGCATTTTTGGGTGACGTTATAGATTTCAAATTTGAATCGAATATAAATATAAATGTTTCGAAAAGAGACTCGCAAAGTTTGTGAATATAATTATAATAACAATAAATTAATTCTTGATATGATAATGATATGATGAAATTTTGATACGTCAAGATTGATATTGAGGTTCTGCGGGTAATTTCGATCTCGATCGATCATTCGATCGATCATTCAAAGTGTGAAAATCAATGAAATCGCTTTTTTGAAGTTAAGGGCGTTGAATAATGATAACGAGATGACTCAAACGACTTCTTTAAAACAATGATTCAAATAACCTTAAATGAATAATGTGAAATTATTTTCATTTTAAGGGTATCGCGAAAAGCAACAAACTTATCGAGACATAAAACTTTAATAAAGTTATTAATCATTTATTTATTAATGAGAACATATTAAACATTCATAATATCATTATTAACTTTTTCGCGTATAAAATGATAAACGATATTAATGTGTTTAATGCGAGCATGAAATTAAACGTTTTTTATAAAAGCGATTGCGTCTTGATTATCTTCAAAGATTATAATAATTTTGAAATTCGAATCGTCAGATCGCAAAAATTAATTGAAAAAGTTCTTCAATCAAATAATTTTTTTAATAATTTATGTTTAATCGATATATTTTATTTCATAAATGAATAATATTATAATAATTTGACGTTTATTTAATTAATTAATAACGTTATTATTTAAATTAAACAAATAATCGAAGATGAACTTTTAAATTGAATTTTCAATTCAATCAAAATCAATATAATCGAATAAATCTTTTAAAAAGCTTTTATATACGAATTTATAATGTATCGTGTTTTTAAAATATCGAAAAATTCGAATAATCGCATTTTAATGCGTTAAAATAAAATTAATTGAATATCGATTAATTAAAGAGATAACATAAACGATATCGAGATAAATTTCCAACATAATGTATATAAGAGAGTTCATAACGAATTAATACTTTTCACGAAATTTTCTAAAAATCACATAATTCTTTTCGACGAACGTTAATTTACGATTGATTTCGAATGATATATTAATAAAAATGAGATTTCAACATTTGAAATGATTGAGAAAACGTATAATATACGTTTTTTATCTCAAACGAATAATATTATTATAACGATTTCTTTTAACGATCATATTCAAATAAAAAACGTATAATTTCAAATTTAACATATGAAATTTGACGTTTAAGACATTTTTGATTCGTTTAATAACGGCTTTATTGCGATTTATAATCAAAACATTATCAACATAAAACGTTATAATGATCTTTTTTTTAAAATTCATAAACACATTATCGTTTAATTCGATGAAATTAAAATCGAATTTCTTTATATAAATCGAGAAATGTTAATATCAAATTTTAAAAAATTATTTCAAATTATAAAGAGTCTTATTTAATTTATAAACCTTGATATTATCTTTATTGAAATTTTCAAATTATTAAATATAAATGTTTTTTTAAATATCGTCATAAAGAAAAACGATTTTGACGTTTATTTATTTCACGTTTCAATTTATAATCGTCGCAAACGCAAAAATCGTTTTATAATTTATAAACTTTATTATTAATATAAAAATATCATAATAATCACGATCTTTTTATTATTCGAATTTTCAAATAATTTAACGTGTTTTATAACGAATAATTTTCTTCTCGAAATCTCGCTTTATAATATAAATTTAACGATTTTTAAGAATATAAACCTTTAAAAACGTTTAAATAAGGCATCAAATGTTGTTATTTATAAGGAATTTATATTCATTTCGCATATCAAATTCTCAATTTATATGAAATATATCGTTGAAAATCGTTTATTCGTAGGTTATAAGCTCGAAGATATTAAGTTTATTAATATAATTCGCAAAAAAGATAAAAATAATAAAAGCTTTCGTTAAAAGATCAAGCGATAAATCACGAAAATTCAAAATAATGAAATTTCTATAATCATCAAATATCTTTTAAATAATCTCATATTTGAGATGTTCTCGCATAATTCTTATTTTAATAAATTTCGAAAATATTAATAAAGAGGAAGCGATAATAAATTTGACGATTAATATAATAAATTTGATAAATGTTATAAACATACGCATTGCAATAATGACAAAATGAAATCTTTAAAAGCGATTAACGATTAATGATGATCGAACATTCGCTGACGATAATCGATTTAATGATTTAATCGAAATCATAAATTCAACGTTTAACAATATAATGATATGTTATTTATTCAATATCTTTTTTATAACGAATATTGATATAAAAAGACGTTAACGTTTATTTGAGAATTCGTGAACCTCAATTTTCTCTTCGAAATTCACGAAATATGAACGCTTTTTGACGAAATGCACATCGTTAACGCGAATAACCTTTTTTTTAATTAAATTATAAAGATGAAAAATGAATTCGTTTTCATAATCTAAAAAAATATATTTCTCATTTTTATTCATAAATCTTTTTTAAATCCGCTTTAAAACGTAAACGATGAAATTAATAATACGCAAATGAAAAAAAATAAACTTGCGATAATAAAAGATTTTAAAAAATATAACGATGATCTTGATGTTAAAAAAACGCATCGTCAAATAATTAATTATGATTATTATTTCAAATTAAAAAGATTTATTAAAATTAAAATTTAATAAAATTAAATGAATTTTATTCATCAAAGTTTAATCAAATCGCTCGACGATTTTATTCATTTCGAAATTATTTATGATAATGAATTTTTGTTTAATGTTCGTATAAATGAAACATTCAAAAAAGACTTTATTAATATACTTATTTTCATTATCGAGACGAATATAATTAATTCGATAATCGCGAAACTTTAAATAAGTTTTGAAATGTAAAAACATAATAAAAATTTCGCTTTTATAACGAATGTAATAAATCTTAAAATAATAAATAAAATCATTTTTAAACGTTATAAAATATTTATAATCGTTAAAATCAATGAAAATTAAAAATCTTATAAGATCATTATAAAAATAAATTCGTTTGATAAAATATCGAGCGCTATAAGCGAATTATAAAAAATAACCTTTTAATGATTCATTATATAACATTCGCAAATGTATTTTTCGATAATGTTTTTGAAAAAATTCACATTTATAATAATATTGAGAAATTTATTGAGATTTTATTGATTTAAATGATTTATGCGGGTATATTATAATTGATGAATCGAATTTAAAAAAACGTTATAAGCGATTAAAGCATTATTATCTTTTCATAAATTTAAAAAGAATAAATCGCGGTTTCACGTATCGATTAACGTTATATTGTTTTGAATTAAAACATAACTTTTTTTATAAAAAACGACTTTAATGTCGACATTTAAGAGCTTTTTAATCGATAAAAGATTAATATTCATATCGAACACGTATAAAATATTAAAAATCGTTAAAATAACGCGTTTGTTATTGATATTGCAATTAAGATTAATAATATCGTAAACAAAAAATTGAATTTTGACATTTTCAATATTTTTAATAAATCGAAATTGAATTTTAATGTAAATGATGAATATCGAATAATTAACAAAGAAATAACGAATGTAATTAAAATTTATTATAATTCGAATATCGAGATTCATAAAGTTAACGAATAATAATCATTTATTTAAATTCGAATTCGTTATTAAATTAATAAAATTCTTATTCTAATCTGCTTGATTGATTGCATTCAAAATATTAAAATCATTCAAAATGAGATTCGAATGATTTTGATCGTTTAATTTGTTCAAAAATGTCATATGAGTATAAAAATAATCGTTTTTTTTTGAAACATACGTTATATTAACGTTAAAATAATTATTCTTTTTTAAAGCGAAGGCGTTAAATGACGCTTCTTTAATGCGTTTATATTTAACATTTAAAACATCAATGCTCGCATAAATGATATCGATTTACATTTTCTTTTTCTTTTTTTATTCATTTATAAACTTTTTAAATTTTAAATAAAGGAACTTGATTTAACATTTAATAAAAAAATGTTTGAATTTGCGATTAACGGTTTTATAAAAAATATAAATTTCGCGATTAATGAAGTCAGAGTCGCCGAAATCGCTTTTAACGAATTGTTTATTTTTATCATTATTATTGCGATGGGCGAATATAACGATATCACCCTTCTTAATTACGAGCATGCGACGCTTTTCATTCATTACACCATGAATAATCAAATCGAATTTGATTGTATTCGAATCATAAAGCATATGAATTTGAATATAAATTATCATAAAGACATCGTAAATTTCGTCGAATTTTATAAGAAAAAATTAAATGAGATAAAACTTCGATAATGATAATAAATCGTTTAAATTAATAATTTCGACGTTAATTTTGCGAAAGTCTTTTTCGTATTAATAAACGTTTTTTTTAAAATTAATATTGATGTTGTGTAATTAACGCATAAGCTCGATATAAAATTTAAAATTTATAAATTTATAATAAACATCGATGGCGTTTAACATAATTTGAAAATTCTTATTATGTTTTTTGATGAGTTAATGATCAACGTAATTAAAACATTAACGAATAATCATATAAATTTTAAATTTGATGATTTTAATAAAAGGTTAAAAATTGGTTAATATCAATCAATCGATGATATCTTCGTTTTATTTAATGTATTCGATAATAAATTTCAAAATAATAATGAAAATTAAAAAGAAATTATCTTTATCATTCGTAAAAACATTTTTAATAATATTTTAAGCGTTGAATTCAATTATCGATATCGAAATAAATAAATAAAAAAATATAAAAAATTGATAATAATGATGAAAATAACGAAAATGAAAATTCTTTTATCACGATTAAAGATGAATCGAGAATGTCATTCTGAAAAAATATCGAAACGAACGAATTTAATGATGATTTAAAAAACGATTCGAACGTTTTAAAAAGAATTGATAAATGAGATCGTTTATTTTTAACGCGTAAATCAAAGATTTTAATGTCATTTAAAACGTTAAATGACTTTTCGTTAATTTTAAAATCGTTATTATACGACGATAATGTGAAAAAGATGAAATAAATGTTTTATCAATCTTCGTTAAAATCGTTTAAGTTTTTATCGATATCAATTAATAATTATCGTTATGTTTCAAGGTTTTATAATAACAATGAGAAGTGCTTATACGAAAATTAATAATAAATTTAAACGATAATATTATAATGAAATGATGTTAATAATATAAAGAATTTAATTTTAAATTTGATAATAAAAATTAAATTCGATTAAGATTATATTGAATATAATTATAAGCGTGTAAATCTTTTTAAAAGATTCGCATCTTTTTTATATTATTCAATTAAAGATTCGAATTCAAAATATTCGCTTCGACGATTATCATCGTAAAATTAAAATTAATCAGATTTTATAATCATAATAATAAAATTTTTTTGATAACAAATGAAGAATTCGATGATAAAGTTTTAATCTTTTTTTTCAAAAGGTTTTTGAGATCAAAACGTCAATTTTAAGTTATTTCAAACGATAATCAAATTAATAATAATGTTAACATTCAGTTATTCAATCTGTTTTAATCTATTTCATTAATTCAATACATCATTAAAGATGTAAATTATTAATTTGATAAAATGTCATGAAAACAAAAACGTATTCTTTTTTTTATTTAATGTGTTCGATCGCACGGTCGTAAATCATATGCGATTTCGGTTAAAAGCGAATAACTTCGGCTCGTCGAAGATTGAAAGGTTTTTAATTTTCGAATTTCGAATTATGATCGCTTAAATCAAAGATTATCTTATAAATGAAAATTGTTCATTTTAAGAAAGTTGATTAAATAAAGATTTTTATAATTGATTATTTCATTGCGATGAGCATAAAATGTTTAAAAATAATTATAATCATAATGATGAATAGATAAATCATATTTATAACGATCGCCGGGCAAATCCGAGTTCATAATCTGTGAAAATATGATGTAAAACATTTAGTTGTATTGCTTTAAGAGTGTTATAAAGGAAAGTGCGATTAAGTTACGGGCGCATGCGCCCGTCACATAATCTATCACGTGACCTGAATTTCGACATATTTCACAATTGAATCATCAAATATAATTATCGTCATCGAATTTTAAATGAAACGATTTATAAAATGAAAACATATTATTTATTATTTTAAAATATTTCACGCAAAGAAGTTAATAATGTTTTAAAAACTTAATAATCATATAATCACGATCGTAAAACAATATCGATATATCACGATTAATTACGATATGCTTCAAATCGTCTTAATCGTTTTATTTTATTTCGAACGAAAATAAAAATGATATGAATTATTAACGAAAATGGCGCGAATATTAATAATGTTTTAACGCTCGAAAAAACGATATTGATCTTTAAAAACGTTCATAATTTTTGAAAAAGCGTTATTAATTATCAAAAAAAGCGTTTTAAATGTTATTAATTTTCAACGTTATTTTTCTCGCTTTATTTTTTACGTTCTCATTACGAACAAATCATAATTATTTCGATTTAAATAATTTTTTTTTTATAACGAACATTACTCACATTAAGAAAATTGCGATGTATAAAATATAACGATTTTTATAATTAACATCTTCATTACGATAAACATAAAATATCAAATAATAATAATAATCATAATGAATAATAAATAAATTATATTATAACAATGTCGATGTAAGTCTGAGCTCATAACCTATCAAAATATGAAATAAAACACTTAATTATATTATTTAAAAAGTGTTATGAAAGAAAGAGCGGTTTATATACGAGCGCATTAATGATGCGCACGTGACGTCAAACCTTGACGTCACGTGACCCGGAATTTCAACAATTCCAATCTTTAAACAATGAATTATACTCATAACGCAATAATCGAATAATTTTTAAAAAATCGTTTAACTTTATAAATTTACATCTCAACTCCTTATTTAAAGAATAGAAAATTTGATATTAAATTTAATTAAACGCGCGCTTCTCAATTAATCGACTAAACGTTATTAAACAATATCATTTCGCTATCTATGAAATTTATAACAAAATAAAAATAAAATCGATGAACGCATAAATTTTCGAATACGTGAAATTAAATAAATTAATGATAATGTTAAAAAATCGAATTATCGCATAATTTAACGTTTATTTGATTTTATGATTTTCATTATAAACGTTATAAATTTGATTATAATTTTCGCGATACGCATTATATTAAAAACTCAACCTTTTATAAAAGTGATAAATTTTTCAATTTTTATCGAAAAGAAAAATCGCTCGATCGAGTTAATTTTTGAATTCTCAAATAACGCTTATAAAGATATTAACATATTTTTACAATTTGTTTTCGCAAATGATTAAAATGAAAATTTTTAATTTAAAAATATTAAAATTTCGAGATTTATATTTTTCGAACTTTTTTCAAACATTAAAAACATTGATATAATATTCGATTTTATTTCGAGAATTATTTTCACAACGAGTTTTCATCATTATATAAATTTTATTATACGTTTCGATTCAAATTAAAACGTTTATTTTAATAATAACAAATTTTGTTTTAACGATTAAACGATTTTTCGAAACGTCTCTTATTTTAATAATAAGATTTTCGATACATTTAATCATATCAATTTCGATTTAATATCACAATTCAATTAAATTCAAAAAAATTTACATTTAACGTTTTTATTTAATATAATTAATAATTCTTATAAACATTTCAATCTTTTCAAATTATTTTAAAAAAATCGAAAGTTTGATTTCAAAATATTCGAATATGATATCAAAGAAAATTGATTTGAATTTCAAAATTTAAGAATTTTTGAAATTTGAATTTAAATTTACGTTTATATTTATATTCGAAAAAGTGATTTATAATGAAATAAGATTTGAAGATAATAAGATTTATGTAATAAGACTTTTAAAAATGATTGAGATAAGAGACGTCGAAGAAATAAAACGCGTTTTGAAATCGAAAAGCTCTTCATTAATAATAAGTTTGAATAATAATTTGAAAATTGATTATTTCGAAATAAAAATGAAATCACCGTAGGAATTTGAAATAAAGTCGTTATTATTATTATTATTATCGTTATCGCTATCGTTATCGTTATTTAAAAAATGTTTAAAATTTTATAAAATCTTGAGAATATAAAAGAAATTTCGTTGAACCTTGAAATTGATTTGATATAATTTAAATTTTCGTTTACGAAAAGTCTTTATCTCGCAATCAAAAAAATATTCGACGATATTTAAAAAAACGATAAATTTAATAAATCTTAAAAAAAATATAAAAATATAAAGATGTTATTTTGAAAAAAAATCATTTAACTTTATAAATTATAACGAATTTATAATAAATACGTTATTCGAATCATATTAATCATTTTAATAATTAAAAGGCTTTGAAAAAAAAACGATAAGGTTTCGAAATCGAAAATGAGATTAATAATCTCATTTCGCTCGCTCAAAACGCTCGAATATAACATCATTATCATTAAATCGTTTTATAATAAAAGCTTTTTTCTTTTTGATTTTCGAAATAAAAGATTTTTTTCTTTGCGCTTTAACTTTAATATGTTAAATATGCGAAATAAAAAATGATTTCTTTTTGATTAATTCTTAACCTTATTTGTTTTTAATTTTTTAATCTTCATTGCGGATATTTCGCATTTAAATTATTAAATATAATTATTGTTATTCATTTCTTTGATAAAGCGATATGAAACGATAATATATCGTTTCTCATTTTTAACGTGTTTCACGCAAAAAAACTAACATGTTTTAAAAATTTAACAATTACGTGATCACGGTCGCAAAGCAATATCGACATATCACAATTAATTACGATATATTTCGAATCGTTTTAATTCCTTTATTTTGTCTCGAACGAAAATAAAAACGATATAAATTATTGACGAGAATAACGCGAATATTAACAATGTTTCAACGCTCGAAAAAACGATATTGACTTTTAAAAAACGTTATTGACATTCAAAAAAAGCGTTATCGATGTCGTTAATCTCTCAACGTTATTTTTTTTTACATTTTATCCTTTGCTCTCATAACGAGCGAATTATAATCATTTCAATTTAAATAATTATTTTGCAACGAACATTATTCATATCAAAAAGATTACGTTATATAAATGCAACGACTTTTATAATTGATGCTTTTATTACGATAAACATAAAAATGCTTAAAAATAACCTCAATCATAATAAATAATAAATAAATTAAATTATAACAATACCGATACAAGCTCGGGCTCATAACCTATCAAAATATGAAATAAAACATTTTGTTGTATTGCTTTAAGAGTATTACGAAAGAAAAAGCGATTTATGTACGAGCGCATTAATAATACGCACGTGACGTCAAGGCTTGACGTCACGTGATTCGAAATTTCAACAAGTCTTTTTAATCAAAGATGATAAATTTTGATTGAGAACGATGAGAGCATTAAAAGTTCGATAATTAATATTAAATTTAAATTCTTTATTAGATTTTTTAACGATGAGAATAAAGACGACATAAAATAATATATTTGATCGAATTTATCCCTTTTTTAACATCTCATCGATGTATTTCTTAATTATTAATATTTATTTTTTAAATATGTCATAAACTCTCTTCGTAGGTGATGAAGTTTTTTTTTGAAATATATCTCGTGATTTATAGAGCGACTTGATGATAATTTGTTTATTTTTATGAAATTTCATATTTCAATTCATTTATGATATGTTTTAAATATACGCATCTTTAATTCCTTTATATTAAGAGGTTTTTTTTTCATTTTGTTAAAAAAAATTTTATAATCATTTATTATTATCGCAGAAACGTTCGTTATAAAATCAATTTTTTCGAAAAATAAAAAAGATTAAAATAATTATTCGAAGTTTTGAAATCACATTACGATGATTTCATTTTATGATTTTTTCGTTATTTTAATAAAGGTTGAAACGAAGATCTTTATTATGTTAACGTGTTTAAGAGAGTTTTTTAAAGAAATTTTCGAGTTCTGTTTGTCGTTGTGAATCGTTATAAATTATTATATAAAAGATAATAAGACATGTAATGATTAAAATTGAAAATAATAATTCTTTTTTAAATGAGATATGAGGATCATGTTGTTTCAATTAAAACATTTTTAAAATAATTTCAAATTGTTTAAATGCGATAATGAGACATCATAATTTTTTTACGTGATTTTCGATAATCAATTTAATTGAGATTATATGTGTAATATTAAATGTAAATTTATCGTTCGTTAAGCGTAATTTATAAGGTTTAAATAAAATCATTTTCGATAATTTGTTTCTCGTAATAAAGATAACATTTACAAAATTATATATAAAGATTTTAATAACACTTTTATTAATATAAGTTTATTCACGAAAATCTAATTATCGTTTATGTTATAATAATGTTTCGATAATGATAATATAAGTTAAAAACGTGATGAAAGCGAAAGAGTTTTCTTTTTTTAATTTTTTGATTTCTATGCGCAAACGCTTTTTTAGGTCTTTAATAACGATTTAATTAAAGATATTTAATTTTTCGATTTTTTGAAAAGTTCGATAGATTTTTCCTTTTCAATTTCAATTTTTATCGTTTTTATTATAATTTTCATTTGATCTTTGTTGAGAAATTTTGCGTTTTGATATAATGCATTTTCATCATCAAAACGATAATTAATTTTAAGACATCTTTAATAACGATTCTCTTTCACGATTCGATTAATTAAAATTTTTGAATAATAATATTCAATATTTTGATATAAAAAACCTTATTTGAAATTGTTTAATCGATTATTATTCTCTTTTTTATCGAAAAAAGAATTGTTATTACGTGTTAATGATATAACGAATTTTTCAATTATTTCTTAATCGCTTTTAAATTTGTTATTCT
Organism: Alectoria sarmentosa; assembly: GCA_009733775.1. Lineage (NCBI taxonomy): Eukaryota > Fungi > Ascomycota > Lecanoromycetes > Lecanorales > Parmeliaceae > Alectoria > Alectoria sarmentosa. Next base: position 28,859 of record WOGZ01000231.1, read on the forward strand.
TATTTAAAAATGCATTATCGATGACTTTTAAATTTATAACGATATGATGTAAATGAGCGATTATGTCTCGAAATGAGATAAAGTTTTCATTAAAAATTCGATATCTTAGTCGTATATTAATTAATCGTTTTAAATTGAATATTTTTAAAATGTTTATATAATTTAAAAGAGCGATGATTGTATTAAAACGAGCGTAAAAGATCTTAAAAGTTTTATTTTTATTTTTGACACTCATATCGAAATTTGAATCATAAAATTCAATATTTAATTTGATAAATTTGTCGTATGTTTCAAACATGCTTTTCAATTTCTTGATTATTTCGTTTATCGTAAAATAAGAGTTGTGATAAATTATATTCGAACGAGTTTTGATGATATCGAATGTCGTGTTTTCATAATAATTTTTCACATAATCGATTTTATCGAGTTCAATAAGAAATTGTTTAATATTTTGTTTGAATTTCGCATAAAGATGTATGCGTCAATCGTCTCATTTATGATAATCTTCTTTGAAATTTTCAAAGTTTTTCACATTCGGATAATATTTATTAATGCTGATGACGATTTTCGTAACATTTATTTTTATAATAAATATATAATGTCGATTATTTCCTTTTAAGAGATTGATAAAAAAAACGTTATTATGACGTGAATAAACTTTTATATGATGTTTCTTCGCGTCGAAATTTATCAATTCTTTTTTATATAATTGTTTTGTAATCGTAATTTTGAGTTGTTCATTTTTATGATATAATTTTTTCGTTATAATACGATATTTGTCTCGTAATCGTCGAATCTTTATAATATTTCCTTTTTTTTTGATAGCACGTATGTTAACGTTTTTTAATTAATGAATTAAGACATGAGATTTCATTTTGATTTTATTTGTTTTTTTATCGATTTATATATTTTTTTGTTGAAATACGATTAAGTTTTCTCGATAGATTTGAACATTTTTGACCATATTTTTAAATGCATCACGTTATTTTTTAAGAGATTTGATTGTATTATTAACGAAGTTTTCGAATGAATTAATGATCGCATAAATAAAGTTCGCGTCGTTTTCAATGATATTCGTTAACAACACTTTATCTTAAAAATTATTTGATTCGATAATGAATCTTTTGACGCGTCAACGTAATTTTTTTGATGATTTTTAAACATTTTCGATTAAGCGCTTTCGTTTTTTGATGATCTTTTTATTTGAATTGTGTTAAATGAAAACGAATTTTTATGATTCGAGTCTTGATTATTCTTATCGAAATTGTTAAATAATAAAAAATATTGCATTTCGTTTATTATATTTATTATGATGTTTTAATTTTGATTTTATATCTTAATAAACTTTAATATAAGCGTTGTTTTCGAATTTGTAAAAAGTTTTAATGAGATATCGATTTCATTTTTTATTTATAATTTCAATCTTTCGTAAATAAAGAATTTTGATGTGATTATAATTGAGATTTGATTATTTATAAAATCAAGACGATCGTCCTTTTTTGATTAATCTCGCGAATTTATTAATTTGATTCGCGTTTTGAATTTTTAACGTATTATCGTTAAGATGTTAATAATAAAATGTTATCGTGATTGATGCATTTTTTTTAAATATATTTTCAATTTCGTTAATAATTCGCTATTGTTTGAAAAAGAAATAAATAATATTATGTTAAAAACTTAATATGTGTGTAATGACTTATATTGATAATATGTAAAAAATATTATTTATGAAAAATAATTATAAAAGGGCGACATCGTAAAGAAGGTGCGCACTCGTTAAGGCGTTAGGCCAGATCGGGATTAGCGCAAGTATGGCGGAAACATAAAGGCATATCGAACATATCGAGCATATTAAATATCGATGCAAGTATAACATAAACATATCGGAAAGAAACCATGATAGTAACATTTCGACGATGAACAAAATAGTATTAACATTAACAATTTGTTATTGAGAAATTATTAAAAAGTTGTTAATAATTTATTGATTAAATTTTAATTGTTAACGCGTTGTTGTTATTGTCGCGTTTTTAACTTTTTATTAAAGCGCGATTTACAAATTATAAGTTTCTCGTAAAATATATAATATAATTTATAAAATTCAAAATTAAAGATAAAGAAAATAAGAAATAAAAATTTCTTAAAACGTTATACGATTTAAATTTATTTTTAAATATTAATATAATACTCTTATAGCGTATTTCAAAAAATTGAATTTTTAATTTATTGTTATTTAATTTTTTACGTTTATTATTAATAATATTATTATTATTTATAAATTAAAGTTTATAAATTAAATTTAAAATATTTAAAAACAAACGAAGACGAAACGAATTTAAGACTTAACGTCGATTAAACTTGTTTTTTTTGTTTTTTTTCTTTCTCTCTCTTCGAACTGAAATTTTAAATTTATTAATGCATTTAAATTATAAATATATTAAAATTATAAATACATTAAATTTATAAATTATATTCAAAATGCAACTTCGAATTTTAAAACTAATTTCGAAGTGAATATATTAAAAACGATTTTTAAAATTAATTTCGAAGTAAATTTGTTAAAAATTTTGATTTAAAATAACGTTTAATATATAATTAATAACAAAATTTAACGCGTTACTTTAACAATTTTTTCGATAATTATGAAAAATATAATTGAAATTTTAATAAAATATTGGAAAAGTTTCTTAATAAGATTTTTAACGATTTTCGAAACTACGATTTATTTAATTGTAAAATTTCGAAAAGATATTAAAATAATAAATTTATAAGTTTTCGAAATAATGTTTCATTCGACGTATTTCTCGTAGTTAACGATAAAGTTTAAAACATTTTAATTTCTTTTTACATTTCTTCATTTATTATATTAAAAATTATATTTATATTAATTAATTAAATATTTCGTACTAAATTCACTTTTTTAATAATAACACGTTTATTAAAAAGCTTATTTACAACTTAAAATCTATAATCGATTGTATCGTTTTCGACGAATATTGAAAACGACTCGTTAAAACGAAATATCGAACGATTATTAATGTAAAAATCTTTTTTAAAATTCAATACGAGCTTTAATTAAATTATCGTGAAAGTAAAATGCATTTTTTAAATATTGAAAATATCAAAAAAAACATATTCAACGTTTTACTCGTTTAAAAATTTTAGAAAAATCGACGAATTATAAATCGTATTTTCTTTTCATAAAAGTAATAATAAAGATATCGTAATTTTAATAAATACGTAATAAAGCATAATTACTTCGACGAAAGAATTAAAAATAATATTTTCGATTATAATAATATTTCGAATTTATTTTAGTGAAAATAATAACATTAAAAGTTTTTAAGCGTGCGATATATTTAAATAACAATTCTCTTTTATATATATTCAATTTTAAAAATTAATTAAAAAAGAAATCGTTGATAATCTCGTTAAGAGATTTTTCAAAAAAAGTCAAAATGAAATTATTATAAATTAATTAAATAATTGAAATGATTTTCAATTACTCGACGATAATATCGAGAATTAAAATTTAAAAACATAAATTAACTTCGATAATTTAATTAATTCGTTCGCTTGATTCATCGATTTAAAATTAATAAATAATAAAATATAAAAGAAAAATCTCAAATTTATTGAAGATTGTTTTTTAAAACTCGTTAAAAAAAATTCAATCTCGATCGAATATTAATTACTTTAATAAATTTCAATCGAATTTTTTAAAATGACGAAAAAATCGATAAACTTATTATTCGATACTAAAAATATTATTTTCAAAAATCAAAATAATCTTTTTTGAGAATTTATTAATTTTTAGTATAATAATATTATACTCTTTAATAAATCGAGATAAAATAAATATAAAATTAATTATTAAAATATAACATAATATAAACGATATTAAAATAAATTGAAAAGCATTTTAAAATAAATGTTTTAAGATTTAATAAAATCAATATTAAAAATAATAACGAAAATATTTTCGTAATTTCTAATAAAATTTCGAATATATTATTATAAAAAAATGTTTTTTTTAGCATTTAACAAATTTAACGTAATTTTTAGAATATATAATTTTAAAAACGTAAACACGCACGATATAAATACGCGAAGTTTTTTAAAAATGAAAATATAATTAATATATATAAAAGAATAAAATAGAGTTAAGCTAAAGTACCTTAAATTTATATATACAATTAATTATAAATTCGAAATTATTACGCTTTTCGATTAACGCTCGAATAGCGACGTTTAGGTCTTTTAAGCGTCTTTATTAAAAATTTGTATATTTGAATAACATTATAATTCTCTATTATATTTACGAGATTATTATATCGTTAAAATCGCATAAATCTATTTTATAAAATTAATTATATAAATATATAATATAAATTTTTAAAAGTTGCAAAGAATCGATTATGAAAGATTTAAATCATTTTATATATATTTTTAAATAAGCGTAATTTTATATAAAATTTGTTAATCGTAAATAATGTAACGATAAAATTAATAGAAAACGTAAATTTCTCGTTTAATAATCGTAGATCGTAAAACGTAAAATTCGAATTCGAAAAAAAATTAAAAAATAAATTAAAAAATAAAACTCGTTTTAAACTTGCATAAAATTTATAAATTTAATAAATCGTTAAATTTAGAATTTTAATTCGAAAAACAATTTTTTTTTTTTTTTTTTTCAAAAACAAAATAAGAAACTAATTTTTTGCATTTTAAATAAAATTTATAAATTTAATTACAAATAATATTAAATGTTACGCGTGAAATCTTAACACATTAACTTAATTTAATTAATATTATAAATATACGTTAAAAGAATAAAATTATTATACGTCGAAGAATTTGTATTTTGATATAATATTTACGTTATTTTTTATCGTCGATGCTAGAATATCGTAAATTGTGTTTTTATTAATGTGTTTATTAATAATATTTAATAATATTAAAACTCGATATTTAATATCGTTAATATAATGATATAAGTATTTTTTAATTTTTTAATAACATTGTTAATTACAAGCTATAAAGTTTTTAATCGAAAATAATCGTTAATTCGAAATTCGTGCTAAGCGATATATTGCGAAGCGAAATAATTATTAATTAACTTATCGTTTAAGATAAACGCTTATTAATTGTGATCATTTTTGCTGATGATATTAAATGATATTGAAATTCGATTCTTGATGGCGCTGATACAATGCTATAGCTGTTTCTTATTTTCTTAGTGTACACGATAAAAAAGCGTGCCCATAATAAAACTCGGTGACAATATCAAATGGTGAATCTCCTCCGCTATCACCAATGTTGTGAATAAAATCCAGCAAGGCTTGTATGAGCGGTGCCAGGACATTATCCTGCAAGATCTCCTTGACTCTAAAATTTTCAGCTGGGTGAGAATTCCGGAACCTCAACTTCCAGCTCTGCGATTTTCCTCGCAAACTTGAAAAGTTCGAGATTTTCGTAATGTGACGATGAAACATCCCACGACAGTGACCGACCCGATCAACATTTTAGCGCAACGTATTCCGGGTGAATAGTGTGCCCACCATCCCACCATCCACACTACCATTAAGACTGTGGTTCAATTGGGGCGACTCGACGTTGTGTGGCTGCATCAATAGTCTGAAGCTCAACACCATTTTCAGACGTCGCCGATTGGATGATAGACCCTCCAATACGGAAGACAGGCCTCGGCGGCCCTGCTCGCGTACGCATATTGTCTCGTGGACGATGATTCAACTGAGCTCTGTTCTGAATTTGCTCGCGGATGTGAAATGGTGGACGTGGCTCGTCTTGGTCCTCGCTTATCGATCTTGATGCAATCGCACTCGAAAATGTTCGAGGTAAATGGTAGCCTAGTTTTCCAAGCGGAACGCTCAGTCCATGCACGACCTTAGAACATAATTAGCAGGGCATATATCGATAGAAAAGGTGAGTTTCTTCTCACTATGCTGCAGATGGCTAAGAACCAGATGACCACAATGAACACTTCCTCTAACCTCTCCGCATCTGCCCGTATCACGCCATCTACGGTAATCTGCCGCAGAAACTCCAGACTCACATATAAATAGAAGACGGCACTGACACCAATGGGGCCAAAGAAGCCCACAAATAGAGCCTGTTGTTTTTGCTCGATTTGCCATAGTTTCGAACACTGGAAGGTGTGCAAGGCGAATACGATTGGTAGTCGACGGAAAAGGAGGATGAGAATGCCAAGGACGGTAAGTCGATAGATTGGGACAACATCGTTGCGAAGGAAGCTACCCCACGGACAGACCGCCCCGAACCACATAAATATGGAGAGGTTGAGTAGCATGTCTATCGTAGGCTGTAGAGAATCATCCAACGTTTCCAGACGGAACCAATCATCAATCGTAAAGGCGTTACCGGCGATGAAACAGGCTAAAACATCGTCGGTGCCGATCATTCCACACGTGCCAACAATGAAGAGGGCCAAAGTGATGGCAAATACGAGGAAGCTCTCCCGGTCCACGAACTTTCTTTCTTGAGCCCTTTGGAGTAATTCTTTGGCAATCCAGCCAACGATTGCCCCGTACACAACGCTCAATAGGACAGTGTAACCCCAGGTCTCTCCGAACCAGTCCCGCATGGCTAGCCTGACCCCTCCCGGCTGCCCGGCACCTCCAGAACCAACGTACTTGATAAGATACAATGCAAAGAATAGAAATGGGTACCCTAGTCCATCGTTGGCACCAGACTCTGCAATTATGATCTTCTGCAGGTCCTTGGGTATATTTTTATCTGCGAACTTGCCCTTTACAATGGAGTTTGAAAGTACAGGATCTGTGGGTGTCACGCACGCGCCCACGGCGAGAGCATGAAGAAAGCTCAGGTTCGGAACCAATCCCCAGATAAGAAGACTGCTGCTGAGCCACATGAATGTCATCCCAGGCCCCAACAGGAGCGCCAGACTTTTCCATTCGATCAACAAATACTTGCTTGGAAGTTGGACCCCTGCCAAGACCAACTGTACTCCGAGAACGAGCCGAGTGAAATACAGAGTAATTGCACCAAGGTTCTCCTGTGATCCAGAGGCATACTCCAGGGGCTTGATGAAATCAGTGGCATGGGGCGAGAAGACGATTCCTGCGAGCAGAGATATCACTGCGCTGTTCAGCACTACCTTCAGGCTCGTGAGAGCAATTTGGAAGAACACTGACAAGCTTCAGACAGATAAAATTGCTCCTTGAAGAGGTAAGAGACCAAACCACTGCGAATTTGTCAGCCCTATTTAGATAGTCACATGTTTATGGTAGGCGAGGAAAGGAGCTAGCTATTTACAATAAATTAATGAAAGCTCCCAAGACTGCCAACACGATGTTGAAATTCGAAAGAGCAAGAGTAGGCATTTTTGTTGATTGTGTATGTTTGCGGGATTTTCACCGTGGATCCAAGCGAGGCACCTCAAGACGAGAGGAGGGGAGGGAGGAAAGATCTCCAAAGAGATTGAGATGGAAATGGAGATGGAAATGGAAATGGAAACAATACCGCCGGCAGTAATGCAGCTTGAGCCTTCACACCAATACCAGTCGATTATATGGCCGGAAGAAACAGCCCAGGAGCCCATATCATTGCACCATTTAGATCCTGTGTCCTAATTGGAGAAGACGACGTACGACTGACCACTCTGGACCAATAAAGAGGAGAGATGTTGAGGATCTAAGATAACTCCACAGGCCTTCTTTTTACTTCTGTTTCTTGTTTCTAGATCCAGGTTAAGAGTGACGAGGTTTCGCCGACTCACCGTTGTGCACGCCTTAAAACGTTGTGATAGGTAGGGCTTATCTTATCGGATTCCTTGGCGTACTTTTAAGTCCGAGGGTCCGAGCCTGTTGTGCGAGCCAAACCTCTGACGTGTTTAATTCCACCCTCCCTTTACCTCTTCGGGTGATGATTCGATGTTTTGTCGATAAAAAAGTGAAACATATTAAATTCAAAACTGAATAATACGTTTAATCAATACGATATTTTGAAGAAGTCTTTATTAAAAATAAATTTTCTTTTTTGCACGTAATATATTTAAAATATTATTTTATTATAAACTTTTTTTAAGAAATTAAATTATAATCTTAAAAATCTTTTAATATAAATTTTTTAAATTCGAAAAATAATATTAGCGTTATAAATTAATGTTTATTATATATTTATAATATATTAAAAAATATTTATAATAAATTTATAATAAATTTATATATTTATTTATTAATATTTAATTTACTTTAAATTATATTTTATTTAATTTAATTCAAGTTATATTTTATTTTCGTTTAAAAATTATATATATAAATAACAATAACAATAATTTTTTTAATAATTAATTATTAATAATATATATTAATAATATATATTAATAATAAATATTAAATATATATACATATTTTTATAAATAATAATATTTTATAATATAATATTAACATTATAATTTCTTTTTAAATAATAAAAACTTATATAATATTTATAACATTAAAATATTAATTAAAAAAGTTTTCGAATTAATTTATTTCAAATTTTAATTTTTAATTTTTAATTTTAATTTTTAATTTTAAATGTTATATTATTATTAAAATAAATTTTATATATAAATTATATTTAATATTATATAAAAGAATAAAATACAATTAAAGCTAAAAAATATTAAATTTATATATACAATTAATTATATATTCGAAATTATTACGCTTTTTAATTAACGCTTAAATAGCGACGTTTAAGTTTTTCGAGCGCCTTTATCAAAAATTTGTATATAAAAAGCTTACATTTTTTACTCTTAACGCTATTATTATAATAAATATATTATAATTAATTAAATTATAATGCTCAATTTGCGTTTTTCAATAATATAAAATTAATAAAACTTAATTTACTTTTTATAAAATAAATAAGTGTTTAAATATCGAGCATTCAATTATACGAGATTTATTAAAAGCGATTAATAATTTTTTCGTTTTAATTATTTATATACGAAATCGCGTGCTATTTTTTTTAATCGATTAATTGATTATTAATATGAATATATTCGCGCTTAATACGTTTCGCTTAATTATTATATAACGTATAACACACGTATTATTATTTAATTCGTTATTTAAAATCTTTATTAACGCTTTTAAGCGATTTTTCGACGAATTCGTTATTATTAACAATCGAGATTAATAATAAATTTAATAATCATTTTTTATTATTTATAAACGTATAAAACGGTATTTTAAAAAAGTCAAAATAGATTTCTTTTTTTCACAATCATCGTTTTTCAAATTAATCGATTTTCGTTTTTTTTTAAAACGCGTTCTCTTTTTTTATCTCGTTTTTCATTTTTTTTCATTTAATAACGCGTTTTTTACATTTTTAAACGATCGAAAAATGTTTTAATTAATGTAAAAAATTCTTTATTGCGAGATTTATTAATAAATCTTTTTAACATTAATTTCTTTAATAAGTCTCTCTCGAATTCGTTTTTCATTTCTTTTTTGAAAATTATTCAATTTTTAATAAAATTAATTATTTATATTGCGCGTTATTTATATATTATAAATTTTTACGATATTTATATCGATTTTATAAATTAAATTTATAATCGATATAATATAACGTCGTTTAAGAACGAAATATTTAAATAATGTTATAATAACGACGAAATCGAAATCGTTATATTTAAAATAAACGATTTATAAAATAATGATTAAGATAACGATTAAGACGAGAATAAAGAATATTAAAAAAACGTTAAAATAAATATAAATAATTTTATTAATCTTAACGAGCGTGATATTAATAACATTTTATATTTTCTAAAATTTAATATTATAATTTTAATTAATATATATAAAAAAGATCGCGCTTATAGCGTTTAATATAATAACGCAGTTTCGATAATTTCATAATAAATTATGATTAATTATTCGATAAAATCATTTACGTGTAAAATATAAAACGCGATTATTATTTATATATTTATTTTAACGTTTTCAAAAAAAAAGAGATCGATTTTTAATTAAATTTATACTATAAATAATACTTAAAAACGATTTATAATACGATAAAATTTTCTTTCAATCGTGTTTTTTATATTAATTATATCAATTATAATTACTATAATAACATTAAACAATTTCTTTATCGAAAAATAATAATCTTTTTTAAAAGTAATAATTTTTGAGTTATTATTTTCAAAGCGATATTTAAAAGATTAAAAGTTAATTTAATTATACGAAGTTATAAGTTATTGTATAAAATTCTTAATATTAGAATTCACGCATTTATAATCGTTTTATTTTAAATGAATTCGTTAGTATTCAAAAAAGCGATATAAATAATTTATTAAATATACTTGAAACGAAAAACTTTTTAATTAAAATTCAGAATCGCGATAAATATAAGGTTTTATATTAATATCTCATTTATATATTATTACGTTATTTTTTTATTTTTTTATTCAACGAATAATTATAATATAATAATATTAAAAAGCCGTTATTTCGAAGCGAGATTATTATTAATTTTATAACATTTAAATCGATTAATTAAATATAAATATAAATATAATGTAACGATAATTTTTTTATAAGTTTAATTTTAAATAAAGTAATTTAAATAATTTGATTAATAAATATATAAAAATTTAAATTTAAATTTAAAAACAATTATTTATTTAAATTATATATAATAAGAAAAAACGTTGAAATTAAAAATTAAAAATTAAAATATATAAAAACTAAAATTAAAAATATAATCGTATAACGTAATAAATAATTTATATATATATTATTTATTGAAAAACTTTCTAAATGTTATAGAATAAAAAGTTTATTTATTAAAAAAGATATAAGTTTATAAATATTTAAAACGCAATTATACGAATTTTCGAAAGTAATTTAACGCGAGATTATAATATTATTCAATTTTAATTGAAAAAATTTAATTGTTTTTTTATTAAAATATATATATATTAATTTATATAAATTATTTATTTAAAGCTATACGATTTTATTATAAACTTTTTTTAATTTATATAAAAAGTAAATATTTTATATAATTTAATACGATTTTATTAAATTTTTTATTTATTTATATAAAGTTATATATAATTTGATATAAAGAAAATCATTTTTTCGTTATTAATAAATATAAATTTGAATATATCGTATATATATTTTACTTTTATTTTTACTTTATTTTTATAATTATTTATAATCTTTTAAATATATTTAAATATATTTATTATTATTAATATCGAAAAAATATATATATATTAATATATTTAAATAATTACTTAATATTAATAACGTTAAAGATACTTTAAAAATCTTTTATTATAAACGAAAAAGATTAAATTAATATTATTTATTTTAAAATAACGCGTATAATTGTTTATAAATTTAAAATAAAACGTAAAATCCCGTTTAAAAAGTTTAAAAAATAAATTAATATTATTTTATATAAAATTTTAAATACTTTCAATTTATATAAAATATAAAATATACGTATATTTTTAAATAATTAAATAATAAACTTCAAAAAAAATATAAACGTTTATATTAATTATTATAATTATTAAAATTCGTTTTGTTTCGAAGCGAAATTATTATTTATAAATTATATTATTATATTATTTTAATAAATAAATAAATAATTTAATATAAAATTTCTTTATAATTAAAGTTATTAATAAATAAAACTTTTAATATATATATAATAAATAATAATAACGAATTAATAACGTAATAAATTTAATAAAGTTTTAACTTTAATTAATATAATATAATATATAATAAAAATTATTATAATTTTTTCAATTAAATATTAATTATATTTAAAAAACCTTTTACAATTTTGAATTTGAATTTATTTATTTATTTTTTATTTATTATTATTTATTTTCATTAATTTATAATTTTCTTAATTTGTTATGATTACTTGCTAGGCAGTTTGGCATTCAACACAGCGTAGCTTTCTTAGCATAAAGAATAAAAGAATCATCACACATTTAATGACATGACTTGTTTTCCTATTTTCTTTTGTTCTTTTGTTTTCGTATATCAAAAAAATCATTTCGTGATATAGAAATTTCATTTTTATTGAAAACTTTGTCAATTGATAGTAACATTGAATGTTCGTTTTAATGTCATTAATTTCAAATATCAATCTTTCGGTATAGTCATCAACTTTCAAACATTAAAATTCTTTTTCGTTGAAATTAGATTTCAAAATGAGCATTTTTCGTTTCAATCTTCATTTTCTTTTATATTGAATTTTCTTTTATATTGAATTTCATATTTTGAATTTCGGATTTCGAATTTCGAATTTCGGATCGAGATTAAATTATCGATTTTCATAATTTGAGGCGATTATGTGAAATAAATGTTTCTCATTTTCTTTATCGAGGAAAATTTCTTTTATAATTTTTTTTTTCAATTCGTTATATTTTTATGTTTAAGATATCGAATTTCATTTTTGCTTTGAATTCTATGTCTCGAAAAATTATTATTTTCGCTTTTCAATTTGAGGACTTTTTATAAAATAAACACGCTTTTATGAATCTTTTCAATCAAAACGTTCATCGATTTATATCTCAAATCGTGAAAAACAATTTTAAATCTTTAAAGATTAATAAAGGCGTTTTAAGTTTTTTTATCGATGAATGTGTTAGAACTCGATTAACGTTTTTAAAATCTCATTTTTGATCGTCGAATTGAACAATTAATCGATCTTCTCTACGAATTGCTTTTCGAACATTTAATCAAAAAACTTGAACCTTTTAAAGATTTTAAGACTCATTTTCGATAAAAATAACATCTTATATTTCTTCTGCTGTTTCACTTATCAGAATAATCATTTAAAAAAAATATAAAAAAACTTTTGAAGATTTATTTAATAACGATCTTATATCTGAATTTGTTCATCTTATTGAAGGAATTTTCGAGGATTTATTTAATAACGATTTCATATTTATTTTTTCGAAAGAATGACGTTAATTTACATTCACATCAAAACGTTTTATCTCTTTATTCTTCTCGTCGACAATTCGAAAATTTAAATTATTTTTTACATTTTTTTTGTTTTTTGATGATTTGAGATTTTTTTCTTTTTCGTTTGAAAAAGTTATTTTTGACAAAAAGATTAACAAAATGATTGAAAATAATAATAATTTTAACGAATTTCGTAATTTCTTTAATATCGATTTTCTTAATCTCGATAATCGAATTTTCGAGCAAAAAAACACGATTGAATTTTTATTTCTTCAATCTTTTTAAGGGTCGAAAACGCAATAATCTTTATCTTTTATTTTTTCAAAAATAGATTTTATTATGTGATAAACAATGTTATAAGCTATGCAGGTTATCTTAAATAATCTTTAATTTATATTCGATTCGATAAGCCCTTTTGAATCGTAAAAACCTTAAAGATCTTTTAAATAAACTTAAGAAAATTTTGAAAATAATTTTCGTGTTTTCGATTTGAGATTTTTTCATTCGAATTTGAAAGAATTTTATAATATCGATAATATTATCTTTACAAATAAGAAGAATATATATCGAAAAAAATATTTTTTTTGTCGACGAGTAGAAGATTACGTTGTAATTAAAGGAAAAGATGTCGTACGAGCAAATTTTTTCATTTGTTTTCGTGAAACGACATTTTTTTAATGATTAAACATTTTTTTTTAAGATGAAAAGAATATCATGATGCAATTGTAAACGAGATTCAAAAAAACATTTATTCGTTTGCAGAAAAAATTCAAAATTTCGATATTTTCGATATTGAATTAATTTATTAAATAAATATATATTCTCGTTGACGTCGAGAATAGAAAGAATCTCGCAAATTATGTATAAAGCGTTTTTAAATATGTAATATAAATAAGAATTTCCGATGAGCATGTATAAGCTATTTGAACATAAAATCATTTAAATATGAATTTATAAGCTTCGATATCTTTTTTAACTTCTTTAATCACGTTTCGACAATTCACGAAAAAGCTTAATAACAAAAAGAAACTTTAATATCGCATTTATTAATAAAAGGAAATATAGCATAAAGATGTGCGAAAAAAAGTTCGAGAACGAAATAAAAAAAGAGATCGAAAGCGAGATCGAAAATAACGATTTAATAAAAACAGATTTTTGTTTAAAGAAAGATAAGATAAATATCAGAAAATGTTATAGCGATCTTATTTTCCTTCACGTTCCTTCATAATGTCGAATTCTTATAAATTCGATATTTATATTTATCAATCGATATCGTTATATTCGATTTACGAAAATCAATAATAATCGAATTTTTTTATATATTCTCAATACGCTCAACAAGTTTACGATTTTTAATAATAAATATCAAGCGAATAGATAGAAGCTTATTCACAATCGAATTAATTTTCTTTTTCTTAAATTATATAAACGTAAACATTAAAACTCGTATTATCGTTCATGCAATCAAAAAACGTTTTATTCGTTTTAAAATAATCATTAATGATTACGACAGAAAATATTTAATCGAACAATTATCGTTAAAATTATGGAAATAATTATGCGAATCATGATAATCGATTTTTTTATCAACAGAGATCGTATAATGAGAATCAAAAATCGTATGAAAATCAAAGATTATATAAAAATTAGGGGTTTACGGGATACCGCCTTTCAGGGTTTTTCAAAAAACATATTTTAATGATTTCTTTGACGAGAATTATGATTTTGAGAGTTATCATAAAGATATTAATTATTAAAATTCTTATATGTATTATAAAAACGAGAAATAATTTCACGATGCGAATAAAGAGACTTTTATTAAAAAAAAAAAAAATCTTGAAAATAACGAAATTAATGTTGAATTCGTATTCGTGACGTATTATATTATTATTGAAAAAAAAAGAAAACAGCCTTAATGTCGTATTTGCAAAAAGAACTTTTTTTTAAACAATTTATTACACGTTTACATCAAGATCAAATCTTATTTTCGAAAACATTTTCAAAAAAATTTTGATTCTCGAAAGCATTTTCAAAAGGATTTTGATTTTTCGAAGGAATTTGAAATCGTTTTTACGATCATGAATTTAAGGTTGTTATGTATAATCGAATCTTCGACATTATCTTTTTTTGTTTTCGATATAATTTTTCGATTATGATATTATTTTACGAGATTAATGAGTTTTATAATGAAAACGTCATTAAAATTTGAATATTTAAATATGAAATGTTTTATGAATATGATTGATAAACTTTTCCTAAAAAAATTACTCTTTAAATTCAAATTGAATAAATATGAAATTTTAATAATTTTGCGAGAAATTGGTTTTAATAAACATTTCATTAATGAATAATTTAATTTTTTATTTTTTATAAAAGGGAAAAGCGATAAAATTTTAATTTTTGTGAAATTTATCAAAGATATTCATATAATGAATAATTTAAAAACGAATCTCTTAATTAATATAAATATTCTCGATTTTGAAAACGTAATTATCGATATTTTGAAAAAAAAGGTAATTTTCATAAAGTGCGGAAATATCGTCGTTTTTATTCAAGTTATCGTTTAAAACAATGTTCGAATTCGAAAAATCGTACGCTCGAAACGCAAATAAATGATTTTATTTAAAATAACGAAAATTATGAATATTTCTTTGCGCGATAAAGGTCCTTTTCTCGATCGAGATTTTATTTTTAAATCAAAAATGAAAAAAATGTATTTTCATTTCGTGAACGTAAGTTTTGATTTTGTAAATGTTCGAAATGATTTTACATATTCGCTTTTGATTTTTCGTCGTCAAAAAATGAACATTATCACAAAATATGAGGTTTAAAAAAATTATTAAATTGATTTAAAAAGTCATTTTTTGATAACAAAGGTTTTTAAAAATAAGAAATTTATGATTGCGAAATTCACGAATTTATTAAATTCGAAATTAGCATTTGAAAAAGTCTCAATCGATCTCTCTTTAAAGACTCAATTTTTAAATAAAATAACGATTTATGATAAATAAAAATATATGAATGTTATGCGTCGAATCGTGAAGAAAAATTTTAGAATTTAAAAAAATATCGAAAATATAATTGATTTATTCGAATTCGAATGAATATAAATGTTTATTATTACAAATTAACAATTCTCGATAGCGAAATTGAGAAATAAAATATATTCATTTATTTCGAAAATCAAAAAATTGATAAACGAAAAGTTTGATAAGATGCATTTATAAAAAAAAATGAATTGACTAATAAAACTTACATCTTTTATCTTTTCGATTTTTATGATTTACAAAATCGTTTATATTGATTCAAAAAAGATTTCGAAACGAAAAGAAAAAGTGATTATGAATATTCGAAAATTGAATAAGATTATTATTTCAAATAATCATTCAATTCCGCTTTAAAAAAACATCGTTATTTTTATTTAAAGATGTAATTTTATTAACGTGGTCGATTATAATGAGCAATTTCATTTGTTTTTAATCAAAAAGAATCATCGTTAACATTTCATTATCGTATTTCATAAAGAATTGAAACATTTCAATATCGTAATAATGAGATTTAAGAATTTTGTTTCTTATGTATAAAGGAAAATGAACGAATTTTTACGTTAATATCGTTATTTCGCAAAATGTTATATCGATAATATAATCATCTTTTCGCGAATAACGAAAAAATATTTCGAGCATTTAAAAACGATTTTTCGACTTTTCGCGAAGTTGAAGATCATTTTTAAATTTAAAAAATCTTATTTGAAATATTTATTCGTTATCTTATTAAATCAAAAAATAAATGATTTTGAATTTATAATTATTAAAAAAAAAGTCGCCGCGATCAAAAAAATGTACTTTTTAAAAACATTAAAAGATTTGAAGATTTATATGAGAATAGCGAATTGGTTGCGAAAAAATGTGTGATATTTTATTTAAATCTTCGAATCATTATAACGTTTGAAGATTGAATTTTTTAAACGTTCATTTATATAAAAAAGTCGAATTCGAAAAAAATATGTTAAAAATATTAAAATAATTCTTATTAAAAAAAAGAAAAAGGTTTTTGAAATTTTTCAAAAGGTTTTAATCACGAAAATTTATTTTTATTATCATGATTTGATATGTTAATTTTATGCTGATCTCAATGAATTTAAAAAATATAAATTCGAAATAATTTTATATCACGTTCTCGATGATTTTCAAAAAAATTCTTTTTCAAAAACCGATATTTAATTCATCATGTTTTTATCGAAGTTTTTGAATTCTATGAAATTGAAATATTGATTTATAAAATTGAAAATCGCAGCTTTGATATGAATGTTAAAAAAGATTCTTTATATATTGAATCAAAAATTCGAAAAGAAGATGATCATTTTCACGAATCATTTTGTTATCATAAATATCGTATAATAAATTACACTTTTTTCTTCGTTCTCGAATCGAATGAATTTACGATTTATATGAGATTTTCAATACGTTTCGCAATTTAATCTAAATGTGCGATGAAAATTTGAAAAACAAAATGTAATTTTAAATGTTTTTTTCAAGTTTTTTTATAAACGAAAGGAGAGGTACGAAGCTAACGAACCCGACGTGTTTGACGAAATTAATATTTATGTTTTTATTTTGACGAAAATGTTTAAAGATTATCGATTCAAATTTGAAGAAGCGTATGAAAAGGATAAAAAATGATTTAAGATTTATAAATTTTTATTGCGGGAAAGAGATCGCCTTTTAAAAAACGAAGAATTCGTGAAAATAATGAAATTTTCAAACATTTAATTCGTGTGACGACTCAGAAAAGCTCATTTATTATCGCGATTTATTCAATTTTAAAAAACGTCTTTACATTTCCAAAAGTATAAAATAAAAAATATTCAAATTAACATATGATTTTTAAAGTCACGACGGCTTTTATAGAATTTATGAACGAATTATCGAAAATTATTATATGAGACATTTGATTTGAAAACTTAAAAGGTATATATTGCATTGTTCATAATGTTAATTAAATCAAATCATTAAGCACGCGCTTTATGAATCTTTGAAATCGATAATAATTTTATTTGCAAATTTTTATATGATCACGATAAATTTTTAATTTTTTTTTTTTTTTGAAAAACGAAAATGACGTCTTGATGAATATAATATGCAAATTTTCGAAAAAGATAATGAACGTCGTCAAAAAGATAATTTAAAGCGCAATAAAATAAGCGATAGCGTTATTAAAAGCTCTTACGAATTAAGGAATTTCACGAACCATTATTTCGAATCGCGATTCGAAATTTCTTTTCGATCTTTGAAAAATCATTTTCATTATTTTGAAAATTGAATTAATGATTTTCACAATTTATTATTCATAAATTAATGAATAATTTAAAAAAATTAATTAAATCATAAAGATTATATTACGTTTTCATATTATTTATTATTTTGACGTTTCGTGAAATGAATTTTTTATTATTTTAAATTTTTTTTTAAATAATTTAATTAATGTTTCGATAGAAAAGGTTATTAATGAAATCGTTTATGAAATGAAATTGAATAACGAAATAAATGTTAATGACGTCGTTATTAAGGGGCAGATCGATGTGATCGACGATAAAAATCGAAATCGTTAAAAAGTTATCGATTCTTTTGTTTTCGTCGTCGCGGAAATGAAAATTAAATATGATAAAAAATATAAGTTTTTGATTATGAAATCTGATGATAAAATATACATAAAATTTCATCACGAATATAAACTTTTTAAATTGAAAAATGTTAAATTATTCAATCAAAGAATGAGGTTTTTTCGAATTCTCAAATAATAAAAAAACCTAATTTATGAGTTGAAATTTTTGAAGATTTAAAAGATTTATTCAATCTTCTCGATCGTTATATTCAAATTCGCATTAAAAAAAAAGATTTATATTAAAAATCAAGAGAAGAAGGTTAAAAATCGATAATCGATAAAAACGAATCAACGATCAAGAATAAATATGAGATTGAGAGATTCATCGATCGATAAAAGGTTCATTCGCGAGATAAGAATTCACGTTAAAAAGAAAAGATCGTATAATATTTGATGAAATGAAAGAATTGAGAATTGATTTATAATGTTTAATATGATGTAAAGGATTTTGATAAAGCGAAGAAGTTCATAAAGAATTATGATCGAAAATATGAAAAGATTTTGATGAAAAAGTTTCGAAAAAAAAGGGGTAGAAATTCTTCAGGAAATGTCGAAAGAGATATCGAAATTATAGAATTTTGATCTCTTTTCGTTAAGTTGAACGTTAAAAAAAATAATGAGAATTTACGAATTTAAATCCTTATAAATAAGAAAATGAGATTTTCAATTATGAAAATTTATTTAACGCATATATTATTATTGTTTAAATGATGCTCGAAATCGAAAGAATTTTGTTTCGAAAGTTAACATCTTTTTATTCAATATCTTTTCACCTCGTAATTCATCTCACTTTTTTTTTAATAAACACATTTCACGTAATTTATATTTTGACCTTATCGTTTTATGAATTTAAATCAAGATTGCGAAGCCTATTTCAATTTCTCGTCAACCTTCGTTTCAATTAATTTAAATAACAATTTTGAGTTGAGGCGCAAGCAAGACAAACTAAATTTCTTATTAATCAAATATTATTCATGAACATCGTATTTCAAAATTATCAAAACGCAATTTCAAAAAACGATAAATTTAAAAGAATTTTTTATTAATGAATGATTCGTTAAAAAAGGAACAGCGAATCTCATTGTTTGAAAAATTGTTTTTTAAAATTAAATTAAACGCATTTCAAATCATTATTTTGATTATAAATTCATCTTAAAAGAAATCGTTTTTATTATTAATCAAATCAAATCTAAACAACAAAAAGATTCGATCATTAATCAACTTCAATACGAAAACATTCTTTTTTCGATATTAAATTGCAATATTCGAAAATCGCTTTTCACATTTCACATTTTTTCACGCATTAAAAGAATCAAGAACTTAAAATTCTTTTTTCAAAACGATTTTTATAATCGCCTCGATTCACTTTTTAAATTATTAATCGATATTTCTTTTTTATATAACATTGATTACGAAAAAGAATATATAAACGATTTTTTGATAAAAATTATGACGAAGAATAAAAGAATGAGAAATAAGAAAAAGAAGAAAACGATAAAAAAAACTTAATTTATAATTTCGCAAATATCAAAATGATGAATAAAAGAAAATTCAACGACGTTAAAATATTATTATAATGAATTATTGTCGAATATTAACAAATTTCTGAATAAAGCAAACGCAAATAACACGAAATTATTTTCATTAATCGACTTAAATCTATTCGACGTCTAAATAATGAAAATTATGAAATCGAATTTAATTGAAATTGAGCGAAAAGCCGCGTATTTCGCAATTTTTCATAAATATTTAAATCTTTTTTATTTATATAAGAAAATTTTTTTCAAAACGTTCAATAATTTCGAAAAATGATTTTATCAAATGATATTCGAAATTTATTAATTCTTTAATATTGAAAATGTGAACATTAATTTAAAACATAATATCGTTCACATCATTAATAATGTGCTATTAAACAAAAATCAAATAATTCATTAAAGACAAAAATGCATAATTTAAAATAATGATTACGATCCGCGAATTGAGGATTTAAAAATTTCAAACATTAATATTGCGAGTGAATCGATATTTCATTTAATGAAAAATTCAAATACGTTATAAAGGATGTTTTTAAATATTATAATTAAACTTTTAAAAAATAAAAGAAAAATCGATGTTTTTGATTTAATTTCGAAAATCAAAAAATTCAAATCGAAATCGAATGCAATTTTTTTGTTAAAGATCAAAAAGAATAATGAGAAAAATGATAATTTCGAGAAAAATAAAAACGAATTTGTTGAATTTATAAACGAATTATAATGAGATTTCGTCGATGAAAAGGAAAAAGAACAAAGTATTGAATTTAAAATAAATAATATTTTAAAAATAACAATTTCGTTATAAATAATCGATTTTAATAACGCGATCGAAAATTTCATAATTAAAATGAAAACAAGATCGTCAAATTCGAAATCGATTTTCGAAAAAATTATTTTAAAAGATTTTATTTCGAAATCGAAGAATGAAAAAATTAAATTTAAAAAAAAATTTCAAATTTTAAAATCGTTAATCGAGAATTTATATAAAGTTTTTTTAAAAATAATAAATTACGTTTAATGAGAGCACTCAGCTTTGCAAAACGTTAAACGAATTTTCGTATTCGAAAATCAAAGATCAAAGCACGATGCGAAAGAAAATCTTTATTTAAATACATAAAAAGAAACGCGCGATAATTGACGAGAGAAGATGAAAATGAAAAATTTTATTTTATATGAAATTTTGAAAAAAATCATTAAATTAATTAATTAATCAAATTATGCGATAATTCAATGAAAAGGATTTTAAGACAGCGAGAAAAATATTCGAACATGAGCATCGAAATTTTTTTTTTAAAGATTTTGAGGAGTTTGAATGATTAGTCGACCTTAAAATCATCATAATCGATGAACATCGTATTATTTTTCAAAATATTCTCGAAACCCGTTTTATTATTTCGAATCTTTTATTATCAAAACACATTTTCGTTCGTGTTTTCGTATTTTTTTTTTTTAGATTTTTCAACGCTTTGACGAAGAAAAACAATCTCTTTATCTCGTTATATGCTTTTAATCAAATTTCCGAATTCGAAAACATTAATAAATCTTATTTCAAAATATCAAGCTTATTTCGTTCAATTTAAATTTCATTAAAATCGAAAAAACGAATTATTTTGAAACACGTCAATTTTTCTTTTAAAATATCAGATCGTTCACGATTGAAAAAATCGTTGAGAAGAAAGGTTTTTATCAGAAAAAAATATGATAAAATAAAACGATTAATAAACGCATTATCGCTTTCGAGGACGTGAAAGGTTTTCGATAAAAAATAATTGTTATGATTATTTATTAGATAACTTGACATTCAACATAACGTAACTTTCTTAACATAAAGAATAAAAGAATCATCACACATTTAATAACATGACTTGTTTTTCTATTTTCTTTTGTCCTTTTGTTTTCGCATATTAAAAAGATCATTCCGTGATATAGAAACCTCATTTCTATCGAAAATCTTGCCATAATTGAAGTTTTAAAATTTAATTTAATTTAATTTGTTATTATATATATAAACGATTTTTATAAAATATTTAATATAATTAATATTTCGTTTATATTAAAATATAAACGATTAAATAAATTTCGATTTTTTAATAAATTAATTAAATTAATATTTAGTTTTAATTTAAAGAAACTTAAAATCTGTTATTATTAATTTAAATATTAATTATTAATTATTATATTAAAAATATTAAAATAATATTTATATTTTAAATTTTAATTTAAACGAAATAAATATTGTTAAATATTATATATTTGAAAATAAATATAAAAATTAAAAATGTTTTTTATAAATTTATAAAAACAAGATTTCGATAATAGTAATATATATTTTAAATAAAAAATAAGAAATATTATTAAAAATAAAATATTAAAAATAAAATAAACTAAATAAAATATATATATTAATTATTAAATTAAATATAAATAATGATTACATAATTTTCAATTTTCAATTTTCAAGTTTTATTTATAATATATATATATTAATAATAATATTAATAATAATAATATAATAATTAAATTATATTATATTTTTTAAAAAAGTTAAATAATTAAATTAATTATAATTTATATTAAAATATAAGTATTATATAACTTTTTAACTTTTTAAATTTATTTAATATTAAAACTTAAATATAATTTATTAAAACTTTTTAATTTTTTATTATTATCAATTTAAATATTAATTTTATATTAATTATTTTAATATTTTATATTTATTAAAATATTAAAATAATAATAAAAGTTTATATTTTAATATAAGAAAATAAAAGTTATAATATATTATATATTATAAAAAAAAAATATATAAAATATATAAAATATATAAAATAAATAAAATAAATGAAATAAATGAAATAAATGAAATAAATGAAATAAAT
>WOGZ01000232.1:0-53614 GCA_009733775.1 Alectoria sarmentosa
TTGATTATTTGATTATTTGATTATTTGATTATTTGATTATTTGATTATTTGATTACCCGATTATTTGATTACTTAATTATTTAATTACTTGACTATCTGATTGCAAGACTGCAATAACGACACGATTATATATTAAAAAAATGATTGAATTTTAGCTTTCTTCGACCTATTATCATGTTAATTATATAATTAATATTATATATAAAATTCGCTTTAAAGAAGCTTTGAGAGAATAATTAATAAATTCATTTAATTTAAATATTTTAATATTATAGTGAACTGTAATAGCTATAATAATTATTTAATTATTAAATTATTCGATTACTTAATTATTTAATTATTTAATTATTTAATTATTTAACTGTAAGGCTATAGTGACGATATGATTATAATAAACTATAATAATTATAATAACTATTTAATCATCTAATTATCTAATTATCTGATTATTCGACTATTTGATTATCTAATTATCTGATTATCTAATTATCTGATTACACGATTACAATAATTATATGACTGTTTAATTACACGATTGTAATAATTATTTAATCGCAATAATAATGCGATAACGATAATAATAGCGAGTAATAAACCGAGATAAATTGATTTGTTGAAATAAACTGCGCGACGAAATGAAAAGCACATCGATGAATTCATTCAAATTAATAAATAATCGTTATAAATGTGAGTTGCGTCGAGGATTTATTTTCGAAATTTTAACGTTCGTAGTTTTACTCGCTTAATTAATTTATATTTATTTAGTCGAGAGAGGAGTGTATATGTATTAAAAAATTGTGTACATTTATCAAAAAATGGTGTATATCTATTATCGCCCTTGTTTTATCGATTAAAATTCTCATAAATATCGATTAAATCGTTCATTATCTTTTTATAAAATTCGTATAAATTCGAATAATTTTTTAATCGACGTTTCATCGTTTATTTCGAAGCTTTTTCTTTTAATTTAAGAATGACATAAATTAATTTAAATTTAATAATAAAATATTAATCGTGATTGATAATGAATTTATGATTTATTTTGAAAAATCAATAATTTTATATAAGATTTTTTTATTCGTAAAGGCAAGAAAGTTAAATAATTTAAAAAACTTGATTTTTTTAAAAGTCAATTTATTAAAATTTTTAACATAAAAGTCTTTATCGACAATAATCGTATCGAAATAATTAATAACAATATCGAATTGTTTTTAAAATATGTTATCATTATTTTGCAATTTCTTATATTATTTTGCGAATTGTTTAAATGCATTACGCTCGATATAAATGTTTTTGATTATTCTTCAAATATTAATAAGTTTTTTTCTTAAATATGTTTATAATTGTATTAAATTGACGATATTTTATGCGATATCGATATTAGCAGTTTTTTTTCCCAAAAATATTCGATAATGAAATAACGTTATAATCATTTATTTAAGTTAAAAAATTCGTTATTAAATTAAATCGTTTTATACGATTAAATCGAGACATTTTAAATATAATTACTATAAAAATTAAAAAATATTTCGATAAGAAAATTTTTTTTTTTAAAAAAAAAATAAAGAATTATTAAAAGATTGCGATAAGAGTAATGTTAAAGAATATTATATTAAAAGAAAATATAAACATTTCTTAATTAATATATTTAACAATTTTTTATATAATAAAGAAATTTAAATTTGTGCTTAAAAAATCATATAAGAGTATTATTTAATCGTTTATTCATTTATTGAATTTTCGTGAAAACAATATATTAATTAAATAACGTCTTTTCAATTTCGTTATTTATGCAAAAAATCTTTATTATGTCGTCGTCAACTCTTTACGAGAAAATTCGATAATGCGAAGCGAAAAAAATCGACTTTAAAAGATTATAAAATCGTGATTTTTTGTTCGATAATAATGTCGGGAAAAATTTAAATATCTTTAATAATGATAATTTAAACGATATAATCGATACATTAAATGTCGATAAAAGTTTAAAATTCGAAATTTACTCGACTATTATCCGCTTTTTCTTTAAATTAAACAATTATATTTTTAAAGATTTATATTTCATTATAAAAAGATTTTATACACTTATACATAATTTTTCATTAGTTAATTACAAGACTATCTATTATACGTCGTAAGATTAAATTCTTCGAAGTCTTTTTTCAAGCTCAGAGTAATCGAATAAATCTCGAATTTTAAACTTTTATCGATATTTGATGATGTTATCTTAATTTAAATTATATAAAAATAATAAATGATTATTTCTTTTAGTTCGCTAATCAAATAAATTTTTTTTTTTTTTTTTATATTCGTTATTATTGATAAGACGAATCGCTATCTCAATATAAATTATTCGAATTTTAATTATTATAAATAATTTAACTTAAAAATACGATATTTTAATAATTTTTATATTTTAATAAAGTTTTTATTAACACGATTTTGTAATTTGTTAATTAATACGAATAAAGTAAGTGAAATAAGTTAATTATAATATTAAAATCGATATAAAGTTATATTATATAAATATATTAAATAAAATAATTAAGTAAAAAGAAAATATATATATAAAAAGATAACATTTATATAAAAATAAATGTTTTTATTAAAACACGCTAAGCTCAATCGAGTAATATTAAAGAAATATAATATTAAAAAAAACTTAATTTTATTAAAAATGTAAAATACGCTCGTAATAAATGAGGTAATTTCTTTAAAATATTTATTTAATAATCGTAATTATTAAGTAAAATAAGTATTTCGATAAAATAATTACTTATTTATAATAAAAATGTCGTTAAAAATCTTAATATTCTAAATAATGTTTTTTCGAATAATGAGTTTAAATTCTAAATTGAAACGATTTTTATAATTGAAAATTTAATCGATTGAAATGCAATTTTTTTATTTTTTAAAAATATATAATAATAATACGTATAAAAACGTGTTTTGAGAGATGAAATTAAAAATGATTTTATTATAATATAAAAATTAAATGATGATAATCGTGTGATAATATATTAAAATAACAACTTATAGAGGAAAGATTATATAGGAGGGAGTGAGGCTTATATGTAGGCCGCAGGACCACGCTAGGCCCAATAGGGCATAGCCGGTGTCAAGGGAAGTAGGGTACGGTCGTAACAGATAACGCTTTTACTGCGAATGCATCAAACATACCCTATTCTCTCACTTGTGGTCGTCATCATATTTCTTTCAAGCTGACGAAGTCATGATCTTGGGGAGGCTATTGGCATGTTCAGATGAGTGAGTTTGTATCATCTGTCGATAGAATGATATCATGTTCCATGCCCTTGTCCTCCGGTGTTTCATCACCGCAATACAGGAGATCTCACAAGGTTCATTACAGGCCGCCTAGGCCGGAGAAGACAACGCATATTGGAAGTCTCCATCTATGACATCTCCAGAGCATGAGATTGGGAGACCTGGTGGAATTTTCGATCGCCCGCAACCTGAACTTGCTCTGAGATCGTCAAGAGAACTCATATCAAGCGAGCTTTCCAGCATCACAGCTTCAAGCTCTTCGTCTTTCGCGGGAACCAGAAAATCGCTCTCTTGTTCAGAGTCTCGCCCAGGATTGACTGCGGCACCTTCGTCAATATCCAAGTCTAGGTCACCGTCACATTTACGATCGCAGAGCCATGAGCGCTCCTCTATTGGCAGCCGAGGGTCATCTCCATCTATTTCGGCCAATGATATTAACGACGCACACAAACAGATTATTGTGAGGTCTTTTGCGCCTCGGGTAGCCGTCTTCGCCTCATCAGACACCGAGGAGTTTGTCAGAGACAAGGGTTTTCAAGATGGACTATACAGCCTGCTAAGACCGTACGGAGAACGTCTGCAAGGCAAAGTTGTTATACGAGATAGCGTGGGTGGTAGTAGAGGGTGGGATGACTTCGGTATTAGATTCATGGATTCTCAAGAGCTTCAGAAGCACAGTGCACATCGTGCAAGTGGTGATATAGTGGATCAGCATGCCCAAAACCTGTTCAACGGTTCTCAGCGCGTCTCTGAACACGGCCAATCCTCGTACAGTAACGAGACGGGTACATTGATTGACAAGGTACTCGATCATTATCTTCGGACGGCTGGCGCAGCTTCGCAAGGCCAAGGGAAGGGTTATTTTGATTTTGAGGGCACGCCATATGAACAACGACCCGAGCTATCGCCGTCCTACCCGGTTTATCTACGCAAGCTGCTTTCGAGCGCATCCATTGTTCCCTACGAGACATTCTCACATCCTGTCGCTTGCTTGATTGCAGTCAGCTCACGCCATCCGGCTCCAATTGAAGCCTTGCGCCAGCTATATTCCGATACCGGTAACCGGAGCAAAAATATTCCTGCTTGGATGGGCACGGAGTATTTACGATACTATGTCCTCATCCATGATGAGGAGAACGACGACATCACCAAATCATTCGCTCTTTTTGACCTTATGAAAAGGCACTTTGGCCTCCACTGCCACTTGCTTAGGCTTAGACGTTCTCAATGTGTCCAAACCGATGGTGATAGCACGAGAATTCCTTCATGCGAGTGGCTTTCGGCAGAAGAAGAAATTGGCAAGCTTTGCATGAGAGGTAGGCTCGATTGTAAATTATCTATATGTTGGCTAAGTACTGATGTTTGAAGATTACACCAACGAGGTCGAACTCGCCGAGAATTATGTTCTCGAGTCGGATTCCAGCGCTATCAAGAGTCTTCTCCGCGAGATGGTGACTCAATCCATCGTGCCATTCATGGAGAGCAGGGTCATGACATGGAATGACCAAATTGCATCTAGGCGACGCGGTATCAGTGGCCGGTTTATGTCCTTATCGAAACGCTGGACTGGCTTTGGCTCGGCCAAGAGCACGACAACCGGCCTCGTCGGTGTCTCGAACCCCTCGGGAAGCAACTACGATTATCAGCAGGGTTTCTACCCACCTGAAACACCTGAGGCGACCATGCGTCAACTGGGTGATTACGCTTTCATGCTCAGAGACTGGAAGTTGGCTTACAGTACATACGACTTTTTGCGAGCAGATTTCGGCCACGACAAAGCATGGACTTACCATGCTGCTGCAAACGAGATGGCTGCGATCACCTCCCTGCTAAGTCCGCAAGTATTCAATTCAAAGTCTAGATCAGAATCGCCTGATCAAATGCTGGATAATGCTGCGTACTCGTATCTCACAAGATGCTCTATGACATTTAACGTTAATCGATGTCTCACAATTGCAATAGAGCTTCTCAAAAACCGTGGTCCCAACGCAGCGGACGATGCCGCTAGGTGGGGAGGGAGGCTGCTTGAGCTTGGTGTACTGACCCCTACTGCGCAAGCGTTGATGACAGAACGAGTTGCGGAGTGCTATATGTCTCGAACGAGGGCGTACTTGGCTGTTACAGGGACTCGTACGAGACAGGCCGCATTGTGGAACGTCTTGGCATCAGATTCCTGGTTGAGGCTCGACGAGGTGGATCAGGCTCGAGTCCGTCTGCGTGAAGCAAGCGCATTTTACAGTCTCGACAATCAAGACACTGCTGGTCTTCCATTTCCGAGCATGCGAGGGTTGTGGCAGAGGTTGACTGTAGCCCTGAGAGATGCAGGTGGAGACGATTACGCAGCTTTGATCGACACAAGCGTGGATGAGGAAAACTTCGAATTGAACAGCACCGAGGAAAGAGAGCAACTTAACGCAGCTACCCATCCAAGCATTCCGAGCAGTACTGATGGGGAAGGCTTCACAAATCAAGATGCTAGCCATGCTCAATCCGCAAGCCTTGACGACCAACAACTGCAAAATGATGGCTTGAAATGAAAAACTTCTCGAGTTGACATGTTTGTACTAAGTCTTATACGCTAAAGGCGTAGGCGAGCAGCATCGAGCGCAGCGTCGTGCCGGCGTCAATGTACAGATCTAATGTTATAACATCGTAATTCTACATACTTATATCTTAAACTTGAATTAAAGTGACTCCTCATTCGATGCTCGTCCTGGACAGAAGTCATCGTGTTCCGAGGTTTACTCGGTTACTGCTCCTGGCTTTCCATCAAACATGAGGTTTATTTACATCGAGGCCTGAATATGAGTCATTAAAATCCGAGGTTTGCCCGAATTTTATCCGTCGCAGTATTTTATTAAATTCATCAAAATGAAGCAAAGCGAAGTTTTTGTTATATTTATCATTTTAAAAAATATTTCATTCAACGAATTCACGATAATAATCGATATCGTCGAAAAAAAACGAATCAAATAAAATTTAAAATATGAATTTTACTTTAACATCATCAAAAATCGTCTTGAAAATAATATGTTTATAAATTACAAACATGAAATTAATGCGCATATTTTAAAAAATATCATTTATAAAAATAATAAATTTAAAGACTTCGATACATTTGATAATTTATATCATTAATCATTTAAATTAATTTTTAATTAATGTAAAAATGTAATTAATTTTATTACTTATTTTAAAAACATTTATAATAACATTATTAATTTATCGCTTAAATTGAGATTGAAAATCAATTTTCTCAATTTTCTTTTTTATACGAATTTAAATAAAATTAATAACGTTTATTTCATTTATTATATTTAAAATTATAAATTTATAAATAATATTAATATTAAAATCGTTTATTTATTAAAATACGTTATAATTCGATTTATTTAATTTATGATTAATTTTTTTAAGCGTTAAAAATTTATTTTCGCATTTATTTTTTAGCGCTTTTTTCGTTTTATCGCTTTAATTTCATTATAATAATAATAATAAAAAGTAACGATTATAATTAATTAAATAATTAATTAAGAAAATATAATTGTTATTAATTAATTTTTTAAGATTATAAATGTTATTATTATAAAAAAAGAGAATATTATACGAAATATTATATAAAATATTATATAAAAAATAATTATATAAAAAAAGTATAAGAATTATATAATAATTATTATATAAAAAAAGTATACGAATTATATAATAATTATTATAATAACGAGATAGAAATAAAGAATTTACGATTATATAAAAACGATAACGAAATATTGCGATATCGATATATATATAAAATAACGAAATTATGTTTAATTCTTTTTAATTATAAAAAGATTATTATATAATTATTAATAAATTATATATATTTAAATACGATAAACGTATTTTTAATAATAATTAATGTTACGAGCGAAATTTTAAATGATATTGTGTTTAAAATAATATTTAATAATTATGAATTAAATGTATTATATAAGACGAACACAAAAAGAAAAAAGAAAAAAGAGTACTTTATGCGTTTATATATTCTTTATAATTCGAACGTTAAATCGAATATAATTAACGCGATATTCAATTAGCTAAAATGAAATATATTTAATCGTTTTAAATTGAATTTTAAATAATTCGAATGAAAATAACATTCGAATAATTAAAATAAACATGATTTAAATTTTTTAATAAAGACGTGTTTTCGAATTGTAACAATATTTCTTTTTTAAGATTCGAACTTTTATAAAAACTAAATTCGAATAACGAAAATGAAAATTTCAACTTTTTATCGAAATAAACGAAAAATTCGATTTTATTTAACACGAATTTTAAAGTTTTTTATAAATAAAAACTCGAATCGAATTAACACGAAATGTGAATAAAAAGAGTGAAAATTCGAAAAACAAATTGAAAATTATGTTTTACATTTATTAAGTGCATATCAAATATTATCAAATATAATCGATGAATATATATAAGAGTTTATATAATTAATAAAAAAAATTCGAAATGTATACGATCGACTGCAAAATCTATAAAAGTCGTTTTATTATTTTTTTCTTAATAATAATATTTAAAATATGCTTTAAAATCGATTTATAAAATTTTCAAACTTTTTTAAAATATAAATAAAATGGTTTTTGAATTATCATTAATTTTTTTTATTAAAAAATATATAATAAATATCGTATATAAGTTTATTAAGTATATAATAAATATAAAAGAATCGTGTTTTTAAGCTTATTTATTAAGATAATGTTAAAACACGATTGATTTTGAAATTAATTTTAAAATTGACTTTAAAATTGATTTTAAAGTTGATTTTAAGATTGATTTTACGTACGTTACGCGAAAGGTTAATTTTCAACATTTTTTTATAACGTTAAAAGATAATGTATATAATTATTTTAACATTTCTTTATAGCGATACGTTACGATACTCTGATGTAAAAACTTTTTTCTTTTTTGTAATATGAAAAACTTAATAAGAATTTAAGAGATGGCGTTTTAATGTAAAAACTTATTTCTCTTTTTAATATAGAAATTCAATTACTATAATGATACGTTACGATATTTTAATATAAGAATTTTTTTCGCTTTATAATATAAGAAGCTTAATAGAAATTTGAAAAAAGTTGTTTTAATATAAGAATTTGTTTCTCTTTTTAATATGAAAATTTAATTGAAATTTAAGAATTGTCGCTTTAATATAAAGATTTGTTTTCTTTTATAATACGAAAATTTATTTTAATATAGAAATTTGTTTTTCTTTATATTTTGAGGGAGATATTTTATTTATAAACAAGTTAATAAATACTTAAAAATAAAAACAATTTGTTGATAGATCAAAAATTGTTAACACAATGTTGAAAAATTGTTAACGC
Source organism: Alectoria sarmentosa (assembly GCA_009733775.1). Classification (NCBI taxonomy): domain Eukaryota; kingdom Fungi; phylum Ascomycota; class Lecanoromycetes; order Lecanorales; family Parmeliaceae; genus Alectoria; species Alectoria sarmentosa. The sequence goes on from WOGZ01000232.1 coordinate 8,658, forward strand.
ATTGTTAACACATTATTAACATTAATAATTTGTTATTGAGAAATTGTTGGAGAATTGTTGATAATCTATTGATTAAAGTTTTAATTATTAACGCGTTATTGTTATTGTCGCGTTTTTAACTTTTTGTTAAAGCGCGATTTATAAACGATAAAGTTCCCGTAAAATAATATGAAAAGTTGTTTTAATATAAAAATTTATTTCTTTTTATAATATGAAAAGCTTAATAATAATTTGAGATTTAATATTTTAATTAAAAACGTGATTTTCTTTATATGAGAAGCTTAATTCGAAATAAAGATTTGTTTTTTTTAATAATATAAAAAGTTGTTTTGATATAAAAATTTGTTTACTTTTATAATATGAAGAATTTAATAATAATTTGAGACTTGACGCTCTGATTAAAAACGTTTTTCGTATTATTTTAAAAAACTTTTAAGATTTGATTCTTTTATTTGTGAAAAATTTAATAAATTTGACATTTTTTTTATTACTATAAAAAATTCAATAAAAAGTAAAAATTTGTTTTTTTTATTATAAAAAGTTTATTGAATTCGAGATTTATGCGATATTCGATAATATAAAATAAAATATTTTATGCGAAAAAACTTATTACTCGATGATATAAAATGAAATATTTTATGCGAAAAAGTTTATTATTTATATAAAGAAATTAAATACTTTGTGTGAAGAAATTTAATTTTATATTTTATAATTATATTTAAAAAAGAATAAAATGTTCGATAATATAAAATTGAATGTTTTATATAAAAAAATTTGAAAAAATGAGATGTTTGATAATATGAGATTAAATGTCTTATACGAAAAAATTTGAAAAGATAAAATGTTCGATAATATGAGACGAAATATTTTATGCGAAGAAATTTAAAAGAATACGAGATTCGATAATATGAGACGAAATGTTTTATACGAAGAAACTTGAAAGAATGCGAGATTCGATAATATGAAACCAAATGTCTTATATGAAGAATTTGATTCGATATTTTTTGTATTTAAATTGTGATAACTCAATTCGTCGAAAGTTACGAGTTAAAAAAAAACGAATTGTCGCAATATAATAATGATTTATTTTAAATTATTATTAATAAGATATTTATATTAAAAATGCGATTTAAATAAATGTTATTTTTTTAATCGTTATAAATCGAGCTTATAATTTGTTAAAAGATATATAATAAATATCGTATATAAGTTTATTAAGCATATAAAAGACATAAGAAAATCGTGTTTTTAAAGTTTATTCGTCAAGATAATGTTAAGATACGATTGATTTTAAAACTAATTTTAAAGTTGATTTTAAAATTAATTTTAAAGCTAATCTTATATACGTTACGCGAGAGACTAATTTTCAACATCTTTATCAATTTCGAATTGAGAATCGTTAAAATCTTTTTTAAATAATTTTCATATTGCAAATTTTTTGATTATTGAATTTTTAACGTAAAATGCATTTATAACATCGATGATAATGCGTATATACTTAAAAAATTCAAATTTGATTAATTTATTTAATTTTATAATAAAATTGTTCGCGAACGATCTTAAAGTAAAAAAGTGCGTTTATTTCGTAATTTTTATATAAATTAACATTTACAATAAAGAAAAATATAAATGAAAATAATATTTATTTAAAAAAAAATCATTTACGATAAAGCGCAAAAGATTTATATAAAAAACATTATAATAATTTCAATCGATCGAAAATTTTAAATGTTAAATATGAGAATTTATAATCTTTATAATTTTAAAAAATCTTTCAAATTTGTTAAAAAGCTTTTTTATACGATTTTTTATAATTATAAAATTCTTAACATTTAATCAAATTTCATCATTTTTTTTATATTTAAATTCGAATTAATGATGTCGATTAATAAATTTCGGGTGTGAAATTTAAGCGAGAATTATTGTGAGATAATAAGATTTTTTTTAATGAAAGTACGTAGTAATTAAATAATCGCTAAGTAATAATAAAATTTATAAACGTAATAACGAATTTTAATCGATAAGTTATTAAATGAATTAATAATTAAAGAGTAAAAAAAGGGGAAAAAAATTGCAAATATTTAAAACTTTTATTAAATATATTATAAACGCATCTTAATTGCGTAATACGTAATTTAATAAGCGACTTAAATGAGTTTTATTAAATTGTTTTAAATATTTTCGTCTTTATAATTGTTTTCTCTTTTAAGAAATTTAATTTTTGAATTTTGATATAATTGCGTGTTGCAATTAAATGTTTACGAATTTATTATTTTCATTTATATTATTTATTATTAATTGAATATAATTTAAATTAACGTTTATTATTTTAATGCATATAAATTGTTTATCGTAAGTTTTTATAAATACGTTAATATATTTATATATTAAAATCGTGATAACGTAATTATAAACATTATTATCTTAATTAGTAAAGCGTAAGCATTTTATAATTGAGTTACGATATATTATCATCATTATTACGAGATGTTATTATTATTATTAATTGTTATAATTTTATTATTATTATTATTTAAAAATCGCGTTAATAAGTTTAAAGTCTTATTTTCATTTTGATTTTTTAATAATAATAACATTAATATTGATATTAATATTATTATTAATAAGTTTTTTTTTTATATTTATTATTTTGTTTACATTTTTTATTATCGTAATAATATAATAATAAATTTTATATTATCGCAATAATAAAACGTATATATTAATTAAAATAATAATTAAATAAAATTATAATTATTCAATTTAATTAATTTCATTTTTTAATAAACATTTTAAAGAGTATTTAAATTTATTTAATTAATTGCGAAAATCGACGAAATTCGTAAAGAGCATATTAATAATATTAATAATAATCTTAAATATTTCTTGTTATAATTAAAATTTTAATAATCGTTTTTTTTTGTAAATTGAGAGTTAATAATGCGAGAACTTTAATTTATAAATGTAATTATTATTATCGTCGTTATTGCTCTTACTTTTTTCTTTATTTTATTATTATTTTTATTATTATTTTTATTTTCCTTTTTATTTATAAATATAAAAAATTGCTTTGAAAATGTTTAATTAATAAAATTTATAATTATTATTATTATAATAATTTCGATTATTCTCACTTATAAACATTCGCATTTATTTCGAAAAAATATTTAATTAATAAAATTAATAATTGTTTTTATTATCGTCGTTTTTCTTTTTATTATCTCTTTTCTCGCCGCTTAAAATACGTTAATTAAAAAAGATTAATAAATGTTTAAGAAACTACGTTAACGCGTATTAAATCTCCATTTATTTTCGTTATATGCGTGTTTTCGCGAATAACTTTTATGCGATTTACATCGCATCGCGAATTAACACGCGTCAATTCAAATGCGATTAATGTTTTCACAAAAATCATTTTTATATAATCGATCTCTTCGTTTTCGTTTATCGAATTGCGATACGTGTTATCATTATCGTTAATAATAACGTTCGCGGCATTTTGCGCGTTTGAGAAAATGAAATAATCTTGATTAACATATGCGAGGATTTTGTTAATAAAAATAATTATTATGCGTATCGCCGTCTCTTTTATTATTATTATCCTCGTTATCTTTATCGTTATTATTATTATTATTATTATTATTTTCATTATTATTTTTTATCGTTTTTTAACGATTTTTATTAATAAGAGATTGTTTTTTAATATAAGAGAATATATAAATTAATATAAAATAATTATAATTGTGTTTACGATTTTTGCGATTATTGTTTTTTTCGTAATGCGAGACGCTTCGACGTGTTAAAATATATATATAAATCTTCGATTTTTTTTTAATCGTTTTTATTGAATTTTTTAATCAAATATTTATTTATAAATCTTTTATTGTTATTTTTTTCGTGATTTATCTCGTTTTTTTATTCTCTGCGACGATTGCGTTTTTTATTTCATTTTAAATGTTAATTTATACGATTTTTTTATTTACTCGAAATTCTTGATTGCGCTTTTAATATTTTCGAAATATTTTATTAATTTTCACGAAGCTTCGTAAAATAAAAAGTCTTTTTAATTAATAAAATATTTAATTTCATTATTGCGAATTCTTTTATTTAACATTTTATTGATTTTTCATTTTTTTTTATTATTAATCAAGATTGTTTACGATTTTAAATTATTATTACGCGAATATTAAAACTTTAATAACAACATATAAAATATAAAATGAATTTTTCTATATTTAATAAAAAGATTTAATTTGTAAATTTACGTATTTTTTTTTTTAACATTTTAAAAAATTTAAATTGTTTATAATTACGTTTTTTTTTATTATAAAATGCGTATATTTAAATTTCGTAATAATATTTTATCTTTTTTTTAAAAGATTATGACACGATAATAATTATTATAATATTTTATTTATTATTTTGATACTCGCTTTTATTATTTTTTCAAATGCGATTTAATATTTCGTAATTATTTTATTCGCTTTATAATAAATAATGCTTTTTCTTTAAAAAATCTTGTTTTTAAAAACACTTTTTAAATTTGTTATGTATTTTATTAATAATTTTTACGAGATTTTATTAATTTTTACGTGTATATTATTATTATATATAAACGCAATTATTAATAAAATTTTAAATTAATTGTTTTATTTATAATTATAATAAACTCATAAATAATGTTTAAAAATTTGCTTTTGTTTTTTAATTTGATTATTTGTTTAAAAATAAAACGTAATATTAAGTTTACGCTTCGCATTTAAATATTAATATAACGTTATTAAAAACTTGTTTATAAATAATAAGTTTCGAATTGAAATTAAATTTCGCATTATATTTTACAATAATACGAATTTTCGTTATATAATATTAATAAATTTTTAAATTTTTAAATTTTTTATAATTGTTATATACGTTACGTATTTCGTTAATTTATTTATTAAAATTAAGATAAAATCGTAAATTTTATTAATATATAAATTTTTCGCAAAGAATAAATTTATGATAAAATTTAATATTATAATATAAAATAAATTCGCGTTATTTAACGATATTAATATTAATTTATTATAAAATTTATAATAATAAATTCGCATTTTTTAATAATCGAGATAAATGCGAATATAATTTATTATATTATTTATTATATTTATTTAATAATATTTAAATTTAATAGTGTTTAATATTAAAATCATTATATTTTATATAAAAAATTTCTTTTTTTATAATAAAATCGTTAAAAATATAAATTGCGAGATTATAACGTAATAATTTATTTTTATCGATTTTTTATTTCGAAAGCTTATTTTATTTAATAACGTATTTTTAACGTTATTTTTTATTCGTGATAAAAACGTTTTTGCGTTATAATTTGAATAATTATGCGATTATCGATTCTCGCAATTTTAAATAGAATTTTTTCGATTTTAAAATTTAATAAATTAAAAATCGAGATAATATCGTAACATTTAAAATACGTATTCGTTTATCGAGCATTTTTTTATTTAAATTTATAATTTAGATTTTTTAATAATAATATTATTTAATTACTTCGTTAATATTACGAATTTAATTATAATAAATACGTTATTACGTTTTTATAAATTAAATTAATATTTTTAATTATAAAGTTTATTTTATAAGATAAAAAAGAAATTATTATTATTATTTTTATTATTATTCGATTTAATAATATCAAATTTTTTTAACGACGTATTCGTAAAATTGAATTTATTTTTACGATGTTTAATTATAAAGTTAAATGTAATTAATTTTCAAATTTAACGAATCTATTTCGCATTAAGCTTTTTTATTATTATAAAATAACATAAATTATTATAATTTAAAATTATATAAATGAGATGCTTGTCTTTTTATAAATAATATTTTCAATTTTTGAAATATAATATAATCGCATATAGTTTTTTATTATATATATTTTAATGAAATTTAATTATTTTAAATTTATAATTGAAAAACGTAATAAAATGTTATTATTCGTCTTTCTTTAATTAAATAAATATATCGTTTACATTTATTTTAAAAGCATCGATTTTCATAATAAGCGATATTTTTTAATTATAATATTTTAAAATAAATGTTATAATAAATATTCGTTCAAAAATCTTAAAAGCTTCGCGTGTTTTTTTAATAAATATAAAAGATAATTTAATTTCGCTTTTCTTTACTTCTCGCGTGATATTAATTAAAAATGTAATTATTTACGATTTTTTTTTACGAATCGACGATAAAAGTTTGCGAATTTTAAAAAGATCAATATATTTTTAATAAACTTTAATTTTAATTATTTAATAATGATTTCAATGCGCGTTAACTTTATTTAAATGTTATATTATTTTATAATAAATTTTAAAAGATAATCTCATTATGATTAAAAGCGCATTTCGATAATTTCGTATAAAGTCGATGTTTTAATAACGCGCGTAATATCGTTCGCACGTGTTTTTAATGCAAATTTTTCGTTTCAAAATAAATTAATATGTTATTTAAATATATTATATAAAAGACGTCGATATACGATTTAAATGTTTTATTTATATATATTTGAAAAATTGCGAGAGTATTTGCGAGATTGAAAAACATTATTTGATATTTAAATTAATTATAAGAAGTTCGAAAAGCGATTTTTCATTTATTATTTTTTCAAATTCGTATTTTATAATACGCATTGCGAATATTAATCTTGATAAAATGCTTTACATATATAAATCTTCTTAAAATTTTTAAAAGTAACGATAATGAATAATTATTCTTAATAATTATTTTATTAAGTTTTTTATAATCAATATATAATCGTAATAAATTATTTATTTTTTTAATAAATAGCATCGACGAGTTAATTTAATTGTTTAAAAATCGAATTCATTTTTTTTAAACGTATTATTTAAATAATCTTTTATCGCTGCGAGTTTATTATATAATATATTATAAATCGAATCGCTTTTAAATAATTTATAATATTATAAATTTATAAAATGTTCGATTTAATCGTGCGTGTTGAAATTATCAAATAATTCTTTTAAAAAGATTTTTAATAAATTTTCAAATTATTTAAACACGTTAAAATCGTTTAATTGCGTAATATTATATTATATAATTTTATTACAATTATTTTTATTATTTTCAAATAAGATTTAATATAAAAATGCGATATATATTTATTTTATATTATATATAATTATTGCATTAATTAGCGACGCAAATAAGTTTATATTTATTATTACGATATTTGTTTACTTTTTATAATTTATAAAAAAATCGCGATAAATTCAAGATTGCTCGCGTTAATGAATATTAAAATCGATATTATAAATTTAAAAAAAATTAAAAATAAGATCGTATTCTCGCATGTTTACGATATACGTTTTTAAGATTTACTTTTACTTTTTATCTCGATTATTTATGAAATTAAATATTAAATTATGCATTTTATATAAAAATATGCGATAATTATTAATAACACGTAATATTGTTAACATATATTTAAATTTAAAAATTTGCGTTTTTTTAATAAAAGATTATAATATAAAGATTTTCTTATTATCGATATTTATTAAAATAATTATTTCACGTTTGTTATTTGACGTGATAACTTCGTTTTTTAATATTAAAAAGCGAAATCGTTATTTAATAAATAACGTATTTAATATTATAACGATAAATATCAAATTTTATCTTTTTTTTTATTAAAAGTTCGATTGCGTGTTTCGTTACTCGCAATATAATTTGAATAATTAAATAATTTTTTAAAATATCTTTTTATTGATAATTTTAATAAAAAAAGATCTTCGTTTAATTTTGACATCATTATCTTCGAGTTTATTTCGCATAAATTTTCGATTTTGCGATATCGAAAAAATCGAATTTTTTTTTTAATTTTTTTGATTTTTAATATATTATTTTTAAAACTTCGCATATTAATTATTATTTTTCTAATAATTTATTTTATCATTAAGACGAATTTTATTTAAAATAAATAACTTTTTTGTTTTTCGCAATCTTTGTTCGATATTTTGATATTATTATAATAATATAATATAAATAATAAATTAAATTATATTCTTTATTATTTAAAAAAAAAAATTCTTTATCGTTTTATCTCGTAAAGTTTTTATGCGTTTTATATTAATTATATAACGATTTCATTACGATTATAATATAATAAAATAATTATTAAAATTTGCGATTAATTAATCATCTTTTATAATAATCTTAATTAATTAACGATCGATATCGTGAAATTTAATAATTAAATTACAAATTTAATTTAAACATTACTTTTTATATTCGTTTTAAATAAATTCGTTAATATTACGTAATATAACATCTCGTGCATTTTTTAAAATTTGTTTTTTAACATCGATTAAAAAAGCAAAAGATTAATAAATCTTTTCTTTATTTATTCGAAAATCGATGCGAGATATCGAAGCGATATAATTTTCATAATTTCGAAGAAATATAATCATCGAATTATAATTATTAAAATGTTACGTGTTAAAAACTTTAATAATGTTAATTTTTTTGCGATTTAATTCGCGATAATAATTATTATTATATTCGCGACGATGTTTTTATACGTTTTACATTTCGATTAATTTAAGTTTTTCGATAATTAAATACTTTTCAACATTAAGTTTCAAAAATCGAAAACGTTAAATTTAAATTAAATTTATAAAATGAGAATTTTCGTTAATAAATAAAAAAGTATCAAATGCGATATTTTAACGATTATCGTTTCGATTAATAATGTTATTAAAATTCGTATCGATATTAAAATTAATATTATAATCGCTTTATTGCGAAGCAAGCGTGTTTTAACGAAAATCGTTTATTTATTTAAAACGTCGTCGATAATTCGTAATAAAACGTTTTTGTTTTATAAGTTAATAAAATCGACTCGCGAATTATTTATTATAATTAATTAAACAATTTCGTGCAAACGAAGCTATTAAAATTATAAAATAATAAAAAGTTTTTTTAATAAAGCTACGTAGCAGCTAGATAATTGTTAAATAATTATAAAATTTATAAACGTAATAACGAGTTTCAATCGATAAGTTATTAAATAAATTAATAATTAAAGAAAAAAAAAGAAAAAAGAGAAATTGCGAATATTTAAGACTTTTATTAAATATATTAAAAACGCATCTTAATTGCGTAGCACGCAATTTAATAAGCGATTTAAACGAATTTTATTAAATCGCTTTAAGTATTCTCGCTCTTATAATCATTTCTTTTTCAAAAATTTTATTAATTTTAAGCATCTTAATTGAGAAAGCTTCGATTAATAATTAATTAAATTCATCGATAAACGAAATCGAATTATTATAAAACTTTAAAAGTTCAAACTTTAAACGTGAATTTTATTTGAAATTAATAAAAAAAAGATTAAATTCAATGATTTTTAATGCGTGATCATTAATAATAAATTTTATAAAAGATAATTATTAAATTCAATCGTTTTATAAAAACGCAACGTAAATTCGAAGATATTATTTCAAAATAATATTAACTTATTTCGTTTAATCGTTAATTTTAAAATAAAAAACGATAAAAAAACGTGTTTAAATATCAACGAATTAATATAATTCGAATCAAAAATTTGATTCAAATTGAGTTTTTCGATCGAAAATAATGAAAATTGAAAATTCGAAATCTTTTTAAATTTAAAAATAAAATACACGAACGATTAATAAGACATTTATTTTATTTATGAAAATACATTTTATTATTTTAAATAAACGATTTATTATTACGAGAATATTAATATATTATCGTTCGAAATAATTTTTGCTATTAAATAAAACGATAATAAAATTTATTAAAATCTTCGCTCATCGTCGATCGAATATTTTCAAAAATTTAAATAATTTATTATATTTATTTTAAGAGATTTTTGATTGAAAATAATTATAATAATTTCGAATAAAACGTTTAATATCGTTTAAAAGATCGAATTATTAATAAATGCGATAAACAATTTCGTATTATTTCGTTGTCTCGAAATGTTTTATGCTCAAAAAATCGTAAATGAAAAAATATATATAAGACGTAAATCATTATTATCGAAAACGAGAAATTTATTTTTTTGAAAATAAATGCGTTTACTTAATTTTTTTAATTTAATAAAAAGAATTCCTTTTAATTTGCGAGCGTTTATTTATAAAATTTCGAATTTTTTTAAAATTCATTTATCGTTTTAATAAACTTATTTGAGCGCAATCTTTAAAATTGTAATTCGATTAATTTCGTTTTTAAATTTTGATTTCTCATCGTCGAGCGTATTTTTCGAAATGATTTAATTAATTTTAAAAACATTAATAAAAATGAGAAAAATGAATTTAAATTTGAAAATCCTTTTTAAAGATTTAAAACTTTAAATGTTCAAATTCTTCAATTTCAAAATGAATAATTATTAATATTAACGTTAATAATCTTTTTCGTTTTTAAAAAGATTTTTAAATTTACGAATTAAAACCTTTACGCGTCGATTCAAATTCTTAAATTTATAAATAATTTTAAAATTGAATTTAAAAAAAAATTTAAATTAACGCGCTTGACGACGATTGAGAAGTTTAATAATTATAAAATATTCGAAATTTTTATAATCGAAAAGAATAATAACGAAATGTTCGATGTTTTTTAATTCGAATCGTTATAATTTAAATGCGCGAATAATAATTAAAAGTTTTTTATTATAAATTTCATGATTGCATTTCGCGAAAAACATTTTAATTGAAAAATAAACGATTAATTTAAAGATTTCTTTTCTATTATATTAAAATATAACGTTTACGATTATATAATTTAAAATATTCGTTTTTATCACGATTTACTTTTTCGAATCAAAATATAATATAATAAATATCGAAATGAAAACGATTTTAAGATCATTAAAAACTTTTTAACATTTCGAAATTTATTTGAAAAAATGATTTTTCTTAATTAATTGAATTAAAATTTTTATAAATTTAAAAAAGTTTCGAATAAAACGTCGATAAAAATTAACAAAATTTAAGTTTTTTTAAACGTTTTTAATTTTTTTAAATGTGAATTAATCGAATATAATAAATTTTTTTTTTTTTTATTTAAACATCTTTGATAATGATAATCAAATCGAAATATTTAATTTCAATTACATTAAATAAGTATTTTTGCACGTCGATTTAAAATTTCATTTCTCGAAGACGTGTTAAAATAAAACGTATACGTTTAATATACTTCTTTTTACTTTCATTATAAATTAAAATGTTGTTAATATAAATAATATAAAAATAATCAAAATATTCGTGTAACACATTATTAATATAATTTTGAAAAATGAAAAAAATATCGCATAATTCGAAATTTATAATCAAAAATTTATAAAAATTATATTAAATACGAAAGACAATTTTTTATTTTTCATTTTCGATTATTCGTAATTTATTAAACGTTATTATAATGTTTAAAATTATATAAACTTTTATTCGATAAATGCGCGAAAGAATTTCTTGAATTAAAAATAACGAATATCGATTTTTAATGATAATAACGTTAAAAGCGCGATAATTTATATAAAAACGAAGTTTTTTATTAAATTTTCGCGCAAAAGAAATGAATAACGTTGTTAAAAAAAAGTTTAAATGAATAAATTTTTTAATAAAACTATTATCGAAATATCTCTTTAATATTTTAAATTCATTTTAAAATATATCGTATATAAAATTAAAGCTTGATTTTTTATTAAATATTAATAAAATTTTATAATCGTTAAAACGATGAAAAAGTTTTTTTTTCAACTTTCGCATAAAAAAAATATTGAAAAAATCGTGATATTTTGAAAATACGATGATAAAAAGATTTAAATAAATTTTTTTATTTAAAGTCTTTTCGATATCGTGCATATTTATTATAAAAGATTAAGTTTAAAATTTTTTAACAAATTGAGCAAAGAAGACGACGTTAATTATATAAATTTCTAAAATTTTTAACATTAATATTTCTTGAATACGATTATAAAAAGATTTTTAAATTTTCAAAGGATGATTTTAAAAACTTTCGTTTTAGGATTTTTTAAATACTTGATTCGACGTCGTTTTATTTTACGTCGTAAATCTTTTTTTTTCGAAAAAAAATCTTTTTTAAAAATTAAAACGTTGAAAATAATAAATATAAAAAAAATTTAATAAGATCTTTTAAAAATATCATCGAAATTAATTTTTCATTCTCGAATTTCGATTAATAAATTAATGTGTTTTCTTTAAAAAAGAATTAAATCGAAACGTAATATTTTTTCATTCAATTTAATTCTATAATCACATCGAAATTTGAAAAAATAATAATAAAAAACATAATTATCGCGAGTGATTTAAAGTGTTTCAATATTTGAAATGAAATTATTGTAAAATGAATTATAAATTCAAATTAAATAAATTAATTATCGAATTTTTAAAAATCTCGAAAGATTTTAAATGAAATTAAAAGAATTTTATTCATTTGCGTATAAAAATAATTAATGAAAATTTCAACATTAACATCGATATCAAACAAATTTTTAATTAAATATAAAATGTGAATTAAATTAAGAATATATATGTGAGCAAAATGTTTTTCGAAATCAAATTTTAATTGTTTAATATGAGATGTTAATAATATTATTAAAATTCATTTTATACGTTTTTAAACGCGATTATGTTCAAAGATTACGCATTTTTTAAATCGAAAATGTTTAAAATTATAAAGAAAACGTTTATCGAACGAAATAAAATTTTGCGTTTTTTAACGATTTTTTTAAAAAATAATTAACGATAATGTGATTTATGCAATCGTCGTAAAAATAAAGATTATTATCACGACGATATTTTCATTTCGCTTTATTAATAAAATCGCGAAAATTAATAAAATAAAAAACTTGATCGATAATAAACAAATTTATAATTGTATTATCATCGTTAATGTTACGATTAATTGAAATGTTAATAAAAATTGATATAATAATAATGTTATTAAGACGTAATTTTTTTAAAACGTAAAAGATTATTTATTAATAAAGTTTTTTAAATTTTGCGAAAAAAAGCGAGTTTGCATTAATTAAAATAAAAAAAAATCGAAATTCGCTATTAATTTTTTTTTGAAAACAAAACATTAATTAATTTCATTAAATTGAATATTATAAATGTATATTTCGAAATCGATTTAATAATAATAAAAGAAATAATTCGTTTATTTGAATTTTTAAATATAACGTTAAATAATCGCCTTTCGATCGAGATCGTCAAAAATTAATTTTATATATTTATAAAATTAAATTAAAATGCGAATGATAATTTTAGTATTAAATTCACTGAGAGAAAGAATTCGCTTAATAATTTTTTTTTAAACGTTTCACGACATAAATAAGACGTTTATTTTCGATAAAATATTAATTTGCATTATCGTAAAATTTGACTTTAAAAACGTAAAAAAATGTTTTTTTTTTTTTTTTTTTTTTTTCGTATAATTTAAAATTGAGAATTTTTAAAAATCATTTAAAAATATCGAAGAAATTGAAATTATTAAAGATAAAACATAATTTAAAGCGAGAATTAAAAGATTTAAATGTGATTTATAATTTTTTAAAACGATATCGAATTTTCTCGAGTTTCGCTTATTCGCGTTTAATTCGAATTCGAATTTTATTTATTTTAAATTGCAAAACGCGTATTTAATTTTCATTTATTTTATTATTTTCAAATATTATAAATTATGTATAAAGAAAAATGAAAATTTGTTCGAAATTGAATTTAACAATTTATTGAAATTTTTTCATATTTTTAAAAATCGATTTGACATTAAATAAAACATTTCTAATTAAGATTTTTTCGATGTTTATAAAATTAATAAAATAAATCATTGAATTTAATTAAAAATGCGCTAACAAAGACGTTTAAAAGACTTTTAAATATATTCGTTATTATTAATAATGTTTCGAAAATGTTAAAAATATTAAAATATTAAAAATATTATTAATTAAAAAAATAATAATAACAAAAATAAACGTTTATAATATCACGAATGAAAATTTTAATAATATTGTTATTAAAATAATATTTAATAATTATAAATTGAATATATTATATAAAACGAACGCAAAAAAAATTAAAAAATTTTTTTTTTGTGCGTTTAAATATTTTTTATAATTCGAACGTTAAATCGAATATAATTAACGCGATATTTAATTAAATAAAATAAAACGTATTTAATCGTTTCAAATTAAGTTTTAAATAATTTAAATGAAAATGACATTCAAATAATTGAGATGAATATAACTTGAATTTTTTAATAAAAACGTGTTTTCGAATCGTAATAATTAAAAAAGCTTATTAATTAATTAAACGTAATTATTAAAAAATAATTAAAAAAGCTCGCTATTTAACGATTTAAAATCATTTAATATCTTTATTTAATAAAAATAGATTTAAAAAAACTTATTTTGTTATTGCATTATTATTATCGAGAATTTTCGCGACTATCTTCGCGCGAAGCTTACCTAATCGAGTTAGCGTCTTAATATTAATTAATTAAATTAAAAAGTGTATACGTTTAATAAATATAAAAATATACGCTTATTAAATAAAAAATATACGCGTATTGCGAGCTTTATTATATAATGTTATTAATTATTTCGTAAATTGTAAATAAAAAAAACGTAAACAAATAAAACATATTTATATATTATTTACGTAAATAAATATTATAACGTCTTTTTAACGTCGTTTTATATATTAATAATAAAGCATTAAATTTACATTAACGTTAATAATAATTTTAATTTTTAACGAATATAAAACTTTAAAAGAAACATCGTCATCGATAGCATCGCCTTTATTAATTTTATTATTCTATTATTTCACATCGTCGATTATAATTTAATTGTCGTTAATTTATATTTTAATTAATGAACGTGTTAAATCGTTACTTAAAAAATATAAAGAAAATAATTCGACGTGCAAAGATTTTATATATATCTTTTATAACTTACGATCGTTATAAATTATAATTAACGAATAATGTGATATAATGTAAAAATAAAAATGATAAAAATGATTCAATGATGATAAAATGATTCGATAAAGCAGCGAAGGGGAAGAAAACATCCTGAGCGGGGCGGAAGAATAATTATCCCGATCACATGACTGGTAAATTGGTAAATAAAACATTTTTACTTACTTACTTACCGTAAGTAAGTAAGTAAGTAAGTAAAAATTTCGTAACTAGTTTAACAGCACTGCTGTTATATACCTCGGAAGCTGGATAGCCTAAATCGTGGACACTTCCAGAATGCATCTAAAAGCCAGTCTCTCGTAGTGGTCTTGGAGATGCTTGCTAAGGTGGAGGGCTTTGCTTAATCTTTATGACATGTCGTCGAGTATCTCAACATGAGTGAACTTCTGAATCTCATCATAGGCCAGGGAGAGCATTTCCGGAGGTCAGATAGTCGGCTAGGGAAGAGGATAGGCATGTATTTATGCTGACCTCTGGTGTAGAGCACGTTTACCGTCACTATACTCAGATTTTACCCTCCAACGCTATTCTAATCCAGACGGATTTGCAGCAAACACGGCTGCATGGATAGACGCGCTAACCAAAGCTGCCCGGGCTGGCTTGCTACCCTCCGATGGCGCAGATCGTGACACGTTGTCATTGAGGACCGGAGAAAATCTTCTAAGATCTTTGGAGACCAAGGAATGGGGAAGACCGTTGGCCCTCAGGACTGTCATAGTAGGTAATACACGTCTTCAGTCACAATTTTTCATTGGCAATACCTAAATATACGATCGACAGGATGAAGCGGTTTCACAGCAGAACATGATTCCCTACCAAGAATTTGTTGCGGCTCGAAAGTCCATACACAGCCGTAATTGGACCGTTCAACCATGGTGGCTTTTTACTTGGGGACTTAAGCAACTTCGGCTTTTGAATTCGTCTACAGGAGCAGGACCATTGCCACTAGCGAGCTTTGTCATACTCCCAAACGTTGAAGTATGTGGCAAGTACAATGATGTGGAACCTTTGCTTACCCATTGGTACAGGAAGCCGCGAGTATGATACTCAGCCAGATGGGGAGCCATAGAAATCAGATAGATCGCATATACCCAATGTCCATGTTCAGTACGGAGGCGGGAAGAATTCTAAAATCACAAAACGGATTGACCAAGAGTGATCTCCACCTCATTCTCACATATTTGGCCCGAGATAAATCAGAGATCGTCTATGATGCTGAGGTAAGTTATTCACATTCGAATATCGTGCAATCTAAAGTAGCTATTAGACCGTCAAGTTCAAGGCCGTGGGCGAGACGTCATCCACGTTATCGATTCAGGATAAGACAACAGCTTCCTTAAAAATGCTCATCGCCGATCTCAGCACGCAAGTTGCCATGCTTACGACGCGCATCTCGACTCTATCAGAAAGTGCGCAGAAGGCGATCAATAATAAGAACCGAACGTCTGCGTTGGCTGCGCTTCGATCTAAAAAACTGAGCGAAACGACCCTGACGGGGAGATCAGAGACACTAGCGCAATTGGAAAAAGTCTATGGCAAGATCGAACAAGCAGCAGATCAGGTCGCCATTATTCGTGTCATGGAAGCCAGTACAGGGGTTCTTCGTAATCTGCATGCACAAGTAGGCGGCATTGACAGGGTGGAGGATATCATCGAAGGTTTGAGAGATGAAATGGGCAAGGTCGATGAAATTGGTGGCGCAATCGAGGCGGGCCCTCAAGGGGACAGCGTCATCGATGAAAGTGCCGTGGATGAAGAGCTTGAAAGCTTGGAAAGACAATATAGTATAAGAGACGAAGAGAAGGGAGCGCGCCAGACGCAGGAAAGGCTCGCCAGTATTACCAAGGACAAGGAAACTCAGCAAGAACACAAAGACGACCCTCAGGAGCTGTCGTCTGACGATAGAGCTCCAGATCCTCCAATAGAAGAGGTTATCGGCGGTTAAAATGTCTGCCGCCGGGTGATCATTGAGGTATAGACGAGAAGACATGATGAGCCCGTAATAATTACTGCAGAATACTGCGACATCTTGAGGCCACAGAGCAGCACTCCTAAGCTACATAGCTTGGTCACATGCTCATTTTCTAGTCATATCAAAGGCGCCGCGGGGGCTACTCTAATACTCACTGCCCCACTCAGAGGAGACGGACTATTGTTTAAAGACCGAGTTGCCCTTTGACTGCAGTATTCTGCGATGAAGCTCAATCGTCTACACCTAGGCCCGCTGGATTTCCTGACGATTGGAGATCATGCAACAGATCAACGCTTTTTGCTGAAATGCGATTTAGACTTGTAGCCACATATCCTTTGTCAATACCTTGATCAAGCAGAGAGTCGGGGGCGCTGTTAGTGCTGCTGATGGACTCGACCTTGGGGTTCACCTTCCGTCGGGCTTGAGCGATCAGTACTTGAAAATTACTGCCATGATTACTGGCCCATACTGCCCCGTCGAAAGATTTGCTCATCACGGAAGACGCACTGCCTGCTTCGTTACAATTACTTAAGATCTGACGACCTTGAGTTCTGTCCCAGGCCTCCAGTTCGTGAACTAGTTCACGCTTCGTCTTCGGCTTTGACGAATCGCAATTTGCGTTCACGAGGTTGACCCATTCAGTATGTCTCCGTATTAGCAGATCTTTAGGACCTCCGTTAGGTATGCCGAGTTCAGAGAGCTTCTTCCGCAATGCGGTATCTTTGAGCAAGGAGTAGTTCAGCTGAGGAAGACGCTCCGAGGCCTTCGAGGGTCGACGAGAATTTGCGATTACGTTGAGCTGAGCAGGTGATTGCCTAAAATATGTCAGTCTGCTTATCAATCAATGTTGTTAAAGCGTCTACCTAGCAGGTGATGTTGTTGAAGCCGAATGGTTATGCACATCTAAATGAGGATAAACCGCCTCCTCCTTCATCCTTGCTCCACAGATGGGACACGCAGTCAAGCCGTCGTCTTGAGATAAATTTAGTATTATCGCTGAATACTGTACTTGAGTGGACCAACCTGGCTGCAAACTTTCATCCCTTCCATTGAGGACGAAATGATCATTATCCACTCCATCTGATATCGAACGCCTTCGATCCCCCGACCTAGCTTTCCTTCGTCGAAGATTGTGATCAACGTACTCCTCGTCCCCATCTCCATCTTCTTCCAATTCCGTGTCGTCTATCTTCCTTTTCCTAATCTTCCCACGGCCATCTTTAGCAGCTTCAGCGTTTCGTCCAAATTTTAGAACCGCGGGTCTCGCAACTTTAAAAGCATCCACTAGCTCTTGGACCGTCGAGTTCGCTCTCAATTTCATTGCTTGATCTTGCGTACGACAAGCCGGACAGCGGCCATCAGTGGTCAAACATCGGCGGATACAAAGAGAGCAGAAAGTGTGAGAGCACGAAGTAATCATAGGCGTATCAAAGAAGTCCTTACACACTTGGCAACGTAAAGCTTGTTCGACAGGGCTGAGCCGGGGTAATGATGTCTGTAGCCAATCAGATGGATCGGAAACGTCGAAACAGCAATCCATGAGGTCTTCTATCTTCGTAGGAGCGGACTCGGAAATTAGAGCTTGCACAGGTTGTTGCTGTGGTGAACGAGGTCAAAGTTCTAAATGCCGAGATATCAATATAAGGCGCGACCAACTGCGGCGTTACTTTAGCGCGCGACGCGTTTATCAAATTTCAAGCCTTAATTACATTTACACTTTCCTCACTTTAGTTAAAGTATTGTTCTGCTATCCCCTTCTTCAAGGAAAGTCAGTTGTTTTTGTGCGACGGGACTGACAGAATTTGCTGATTCTCTACCGTTTGAGCCTCGGGCGAAAATATGTCCCAGGATTTTAAAACCTTCCTCGCGGCCAGTGTATTGAATGATGGGAAGATTGTGGGTTCAATCCTAGCGTTGAGTCTGATGATGCTCTTGCTGATGTTCTTGCGCCAGGTATCCTATCGATCTCTGGGCCGAGAACTCAAAGTGCATTGCAATGCCGCGAAGAAGTGTGAAGAGATCAAGCGTTGTAAGAAGAATCGGCTGATCTCTCTATCAGAATGCTCTACGAATTCTATTCTACCCAGACGACCAAAAAGCCTGCCTCAATCAATGCAACCTACCTACTAGACGGCGTTCCCAGGAATGCGAAGAAATCTAGCATCAATGGGCATCAACAGGATGGAGAAGAAATCCACATGCAGAGTAGTCCGTACATGAGCAGCTCAATGCCACATCAAGATGACGAAGAGGAGGCAGTCCCATCTAGGAGCATAATCCTGGCAAAGGGAGAAGATCTCGAAGGTACGAGCAAATTACCATTCGTCGGCTTGGTTTACTCTGCGGCCTCCGTACTATCCGCTGCTGATAAAGATTTTAGTGGCAAAAGCAAAATTTAGTCAAATTCACTCCGTACATATCTACAGCTTGGGGCCAGGCAGGGTGCAGGTAAGTCAACGAAGCCTTACTCTCGTTTCCGGACAATGCCAATTGTGATAGAATCTCCAAATTCTGTCAGACTGCAACAGAGCAATATCCGAGAAGTGTGCGAATGAGGATCCGTTAGTATTTCAAGAAAAATATGGAGTCATTCATAATGCAGGTGTCAAAGTAGGACCCGCTCTTCCCGTTGAATCTATCTCATACCTGACAATGGTGGATGTAGCGGAGGACTGGGAGACGACCACCTATTGGATTGCAACCGACTCCCGTAGAAACAATCAACGAAAAAGCCCGTAACAAAAGCCGTGGTACTAATAGGGAGCAGAAGATTGCTGTCAAGTCGCCTGATCGACCTTCGTCAAGTAACAAATCGATTAAATCGACACCCCAAGCTGCAGTCGCCTCAGATATAAAAGCTGAGCGACCCAGAGATGTCGAGAAGAAGCCAGCCAGCCAGCCAATCGCGGCGAAGAGGGAGCAGTCTGACATTTTTAAATCTTTTTCTAGGCCCAGAGCAAAATTAAAGCATGACGATACTGCCAGCTCGACTGGTGCATCCCCAGCTCCTAATACAGCATATTCGGTGAGCATTTCTTGGCTGTTTGCATGCAATTAGATCTCTAACAGATCTTAGCAGCAATCTGAGAGCTTGCGAGAAGATGGTAAGGGCAGACTTGACATTCAAGTATATCTTCTGATTAGTGCTCGCAGAACCAATGAAAGATGCTTCTGATGATGAGCAGGAGGAGGACTTCATGTCCTCCAACAGTGTGAATCGAAGAACATCAAAATCACAATCTGAGCGGGCGGAACAGCTTCGGAAGATGATGGAAGATGAAGGTAGGAAGATTCGCGCTTGATAAGGAATCAACCTTACGACTGACCGAGCACGTAGACGAAGTGATGGAAGACGTGGGGGAGGATGCTCCACGAGTATCTCAGGAATCGGAACCTGTAGACGGTCCTACTCCACGAACAGAAATTTCTCCCGAATCTCCTGTTGTCGCAACCGGAAGGCGCAGGCGAGGTAGACGGAAGGTCATGAAGAAGAAGACAGTCAAAGACGAGGAAGGTTATTTGGGTATGTACTATGAATCGGGTCATACAAATTGGCAAGTTGATGCTGACATGATCTCCTTCTAGTGACAAAGGAGGAGCCAGCCTGGGAATCCTTTTCCGAGGACGAACCTCCTCCGCAAAGAGAGAAGATTCTTCCATCTACCGCAACATCGTCAATGGGGAAGGGTAAGAAGCCCGGTGGAAAGTCTGGACAGGGCAACATCATGAGCTTCTTCGGGAAGAAATAAATGGCCAAATTGGGAGGTTATGGGGTCTATAGAGGATCGAGAGGCTAATGAAGTAGAAGCCCGTGAGGGATATTGAGAAAGTCTAAAGTAGTAGGCTCAGTGGATTTCTACGATACTTACTCAGTGACGTTTTTCCGGGTAATGGCGAAGTTCATTGATATAGGCGATTTGCACGCACAATACTGTGTGGAAATTGCGTTGGAGAGATATCCTTTCTGGATTTAAACTGTCACGTCGATCAAGCTGTGGAATACTCGAGGTCTCTATTTGCCAGTTGACTGTACTTCAAAAAATGCCAAGTTGTTAAGCCGCCAGAGTAGATTGAGAGTAGTGTGTCTAGAGACGTCAGAACATTGAACCTACCTTTGGGGGGCGGGATATTCAGGCGTGACTGTCCAAAGGATATTACGAGTAAATTAGCATTCAGATCTAAGCGGAGGGGATGCAAGAAACTGGTGCCTTCATGGGAACAAGTGCCTTGGATAACGCAAGCAGAGGGTTTTCACCGACGATGCCTACATTGTTTTCGGGTGAAAAGCTGTTCGTTTGGAAATCCTAAGAACACTGATGTTCCACAATTGGTCTTCCGAATGTGCAAAGTAAGATACACTCAAGTATGATTATCTTACAACAGGAGGAAGGGGTCGCGTTCATTGGGGTCGTGAAGGCACTGAATTATGGAAATTTGATGCATTTTCTTATCTTTTGATGGTATCAATCCTATGAATACAGCATGAACGCGAGCTACTGATGGAAGCTCGACAGCATAGCCTCATCTTTCAAGCCCTCAATGTGCACGTCAAGGTGTCGTCAATCATCCCTGGTCAGTTGAATCCTTAACGCTCCTGAATCGATCTATTTGCCCACACCACGCTTGCCGTCTCCATCAGAGTCTTTCATCCTATGATTTGAAAGTGCAAAGTCAGCTTTCTCGACTTGTTGAACTGGGGAATGGTCACCTTGGAGTGCACCTACGGGTTGAGCTTGTCCCTTCATGAAGTCAGCACCTCGATCAAAGATAAAGAATTTAGACTTGTCCGTACATTAGTCCTGGCTTCTTTGCGGTGGTGTTGGTATTGTCGTATCCGCTGCTGCCGGTGTTGTCATAGCCGCTGGTGCCAGTGGTGCCACGGGAGCTGTCGAGGCCAGTGTTGTCGTAGCTTGATGCACCGGTGGTCGACGAACCTCCTCCTAAAGCACCGCCAACGGCTCTTGGTTCACCCTCGAATCCATCATAGCGCTCTTCACGGCCGGTCAAGCTTCCGCCTTGCTTCTTGAAGTCAGCCATGCTGACGGCGGGTAGAGCAGATGCGGCGTGGTGCTGGGCCTCATTTTGATGGACCTCGTGAATGGGGACAGTGGTGTGAACAACTGATGGCTGGATAGTCTCCTTCTGGACAACTGGCTGGATGGTCTAAAGCATGTGTTGGTAATGGTTTTCAAGAATTTCAGGGGAGGATTACTGACCTCATGAACATGGTGGTGCACGTGCTCGCCAGCAATGACTGGTGCAACGGAGTGGGTCTCCTTGGTACCTGCTTCAGTGCGGGTGTTCTGAAATTGCATACGCTCTTCTTCAAGACGAGCCTTGATGGCGTTGGAGTCACCGTGTTGGATCTCACGCTCCTCAACAGCGGCCATTCGGTGAGAATGCTGTTCAGGGAGAACCTCGCGATCCTTGACTGGCTGGACTGAGGTGTGGTAATGGTCTTGGTGCACCTCGCGATCAATGGCGGTCTGAGCCTCCTCATGACGCTGCTTGATGACTTGCTCGTTCACAACGGCTGGAGCGACCTTCTCGTGGACTGTGGTGTCATGGTGACCAGCGTTCTGCCTGAATGAGATATGTTTGATCAGCAGAGTCCATAGGCCAGTGATGAAAAGGTCGATGGAGTCCAACGTGGGTAACGGCAGACGGACTGAGAGTCTATTGATCGCACGAAAGCATCAAGGGAAAAGGGATCAGAAGACTGGGGGCAGTAAGCCATGGCAGTCAATGTTGATACTCACATGAAATCGCTGACCGCTGCCTTTGCTTTATCCATCTTGAATAATTGTGGTTGTTTTTGTTGTTGTTCTTGTTGGTATTGGGTGGTTATGAGGATTTGTAGAATGAGGTTGTAATTGATAGTGATAGTGATTAGTACAGCGAAGTGGTAGGTGATGTTTGAGGTATAAAAGAGTAGAAGGAAAGGAATGACTGAGCGGATGTGATAAACATGTACCTTAAGGTTTCTTTGGTGGGGGTGAATTGGGGCCCCTCACTGAGCAGGAGCTACATCATTGATCAACATTGGACACTTCCTTGCTTTGGGAGTCTGGCCATGACCATGAAACAAGGTAATCATGCAACAAGCCTCGAATTGGAAGCACCAGTGGCTTGACTTCTGCGACTTGACGTCACTTTCCTTTTCAGAGCTTCCTATTGGCTGCAATTTCAACTCTGCGGCCAAACTCTCTGTCTAGTAAGTCCTAAGATGCTCCCGCGCCACCCTTCAACCACAATGGACCTCTGGCCTTTTGCACAGTATGACAGAATCGGAACGTCATGCGGTTGGATTAATTGTCTTGATTGTCTTGGGCCACGATTGCCGTTCCATAGTGTGTACATTTTGCATCGCCAGGGCAAACGTTTTCAATTTTCATACATGGACAGGCTCTTCTGCACTTCCTCGAGGCATGATGGCTCCCTCATGCTAGCAGCCTGCCTCGTGTAGGGAACTGATCCACGGAGACGTATTCCAGAACCAATCTTAAGTAGTAAAATTGGATTGCCCAACGTGGCAGCCTATTAGGATCGAGACTCGAGAGCCCATGGGCTGGATTGCCCGTTTAAATACTTGGTCACTTAACCTATCTAGGAAGAGCGCGTACTTTTTGTATTCCAGATGAAATCTCAACAAAGGTCTACATAAGAACAAATTTGAGACAAAACCTATTATCCTGTCACTGCTTTATAACTTTGTAGTTGAAAACATCCTTCAAATCGACCTTGTTGTTGAGTTGCAGAGTTGTGGTTTTGGGATGGCCTTACTCAATTGGGTTAAGTGGCTAGATATTAAAAACCGGCCTGAGTAGAACACTTTGATGACGCACGTCCCGCGCTTCATACCAGCGCCTTAAGACTTCAGCGAAAAATCCTCCGTCAATTTAGACTATTTTACCTATCCAAGATCTTTTTTCCTGCCGTTTGAAAAGAAGAGTAGAATACTCAATCCCCCCCTCCCAAATTAATAATTTACTCGCCAGTTCACTGGCCAGCAATCCAACCTCACCTTGGAAGTATCAGTAACATTGGCTTTCCCAGCCGAAACTTGACGGTTATTGTCTTGTTGAGGACAGCCATGGCGTCTCGTATGAAAAAGCTATTTCATCGTCAGAGGGACAGCGATACTGAACAACCACCTCAGCGTACTCGAGCACCAACCTTAGACACGCGTGACCCAGCTCTTCGTACCTCTCGTTACGAGTCAACAGAGCCGGGCCAACTTCCGCAGACCGGAGATTACCCCGTCAAAGGAAACGACAGTTCAGTCATCCTACAGCAAGGGCGCAACTCGTCCGTTTCCCGCAGCCGCCGTAATTCGGGCACCAATCAAAACGTGCCCTATCGATCAACTACCCCGAACCAGTACGAAGCATCCAAGCGCGCTCCTCACATGACTCCACCACCAATTGTCACTGGGTTCAACGATCCTTACCAGCAGAGCCCAGCAATACCAATGGGAGGTCAAGAAGAGAGGCCCAGGCGTGATCTTCCACAAGATTTGTCTGGTCTGAATTTGGGTAATGGAGAATGTTAGACCTTGAAATGGTTGTTAGGAAGGTGCAACAATGTGTTGACTTTTGAATAGCTCCAACAACTGTGACGCAGACTGTCACGACCACACGTACGCCCCACCAAGGATACAATATGAACAGAGGCATTCCTCAGAACCAAAGATATGGTCCAAACCATACTCTCCAAGAGCAAGGATACACTTCCCGGAACACTCCTAAAGAACAAGGGTACGCTCCGCGGAATAATGCCGCTCCTCTACAGCAGGAGTATGCTTCCCAGAACAATACTACTCCTCAACGCCAAGAATATGCCCCACGGAATAACACAACTCCTCAACGCCAAGAATATGCTCCACGGAATAAAACCACTCCTCCACATCATGAAATCGTTCCTCGAAACAGTGCTATTTCCCAACATCGAGACTCCGCTCCACGAAATAACGCTGCTAGCATTAGACCTGTCAACGAAGGGAACGCTCAGAGAGTTCCGATGTCTCAAACTCCTCAAGGGGATTTGCCATCAACTCCAAGATCCAACGCATACGACTCTCCGAACCTGCAAGATGAAGATGACACAAGTCTAGCACGACAGAACCCGATTCCTAGAAAACAAATAGGCACGTTTGCAGATACACCGTACTCTTCTGTCCAGGCCTCATCACCTCCAAGAGCTCAGATAGGCCATAGCCGACAGCAGAGTGCCCCCAAACCTCTACCATCCATACCAGTGGCTGCAGACCTTGGATACGCCAATCGCCAGACTGAATCTACTCACCAGTCGTCCAGCATTCTCAATAGGTCAAGACCGGTTCCCACAAGCCAGACTGGGCTACGGGAAGCTCAGGATGTTGTGGAACGCGCAAAAACCAATACTTACGACACTCAAGTCGTTGAACGTGTGGCACCAGGTCAGTTCCTCTCTCAAAGTTTTAACCACCGAGAAAGAATCCTAATTGGTTGTTGCTTTAGCCGTCGTCCACGAAGAGGTTCATAGAGCTGTTCATCATGTTCGTGAGGAGGTCATCACTCGTGAAATACACACTCACGATGTTTACCACCGGATTCTACCCGTAGTGGATGTGGAAGTACTTCCACCACGACACTTTTTGCCCGTTGAAGGTGGTGGGCTCGTAGAGATCAGCGCACAAGAGGTGCCTGGCAGAGGCAGCAATTGGGTCATTGCAGAAACCGCGTCCAAGATTCCTTCGGATCAAGCTGCACCTTCTGCAACGACCCAATTCACTGCCCGAAATTTTCCTGGTCGAGAAGGTGATGCCGTGAAGTACATGAGTCCCGAGGGATATGAAAAGACGAGCCAGACTTGGGTACATCCACCCGAATTGGAGGAAGGCGCTCGTCTCACCGGACAATCATGGCCTATGGTAATTGGAGAGAAGCCATTTTCGGGAGCTCATGGATTCTCGACTCCAAAAGCAACAAAGAGAAAGAGTCCCAAGAACAACCCTGCCACTCAGGCCAATTCAGCGCAGCGAGCTGCCGGAGCACGCGGCAGAGCATGATACACTGCCCACTGCAGTCCATTGCCGTCCCATTGTAACCCCCAGGTGTTCCCACTGTTTCAAGTTCAGTCTATCCTTTCAAAAGCTTGTAGCTCAGCGTTTAAGCGCCTGCATCTTCCCTAGCAAGGCGTTCCAGGCCGTCGCTTTCGTACTTCAAATTCCGAGAACATTCTTAGCTCACTGTCTATGTCTGGGACCAATTTCGCCAACTTACCATGATCTTGTCGAGATGCATCCCGCTTACCATGAAACAATATCATGATATCATACCACACGGTGATATTGTTGTGTGATACCATCGCTCCTCAGTAGACCCATTCAGGGTCTTGCGTTCGCCATCATCATGGCTCTCCAAGCAGGTTCCAAGCCCAAGAACAGCTTCTACCCTATGTTTTACTTACAAGACTCCCCTCAACGATGAGAAAACTAGTGCCCCTGCATAGACACCACTTGGGTCTTCGATCATTGGGATTAAGTTGGGGCTCAATATAGCTTAGCGTATCTTGGGGTCAATTTGGCATTCCGAGACCTAGCATGTAAGGGCTCGGAAAATTGCGCAATATGCTTATAATTACACGCTAATTGCAATATTAACGTGTTTCGTTAAATAACATTTATAATTAATAAACAATTTAAAAAAGAGAATTCTTCAATCGCAAATACGTATATTATTTTACAATTTTTTTAAAGTAACAATTAAATAACTTCGTAACTTTATTTTAAAAACGATAATATATTTGAAAATTATAAATATATAATATATTAACAAATTATTTATAATAAATAATGTAAATTATATAATAGTGTATAAATATAAAATAATTAATAATTATATATATTTTAAATTAAACGTTATTATTTATTAATATTTATTATTATTATTATTTTTAAAATATATCGTCGATTGTAAATCGATAGAAAATTAATAAAGAATTAATAAAAAATAAATAAATATTTAATAAAAAGTCGATTTTAAATAATTTACGATTAATTATAAATTATATTATCGTTAATTGAAAGTTAATAAATTACGATAATATTCGTATTTTTTAAAAAAGTTTTTTAAGTTTAATAAAGTTATAAAATTATATATATTAATTTTTTATATAAAATTTTCGAAAAAAATCGAAAAATCGAAAAATAAATTATATAACGTTAATATTTCGTAAATTATATATTAAACGAAATATTTAATTTAATGCGAATTTTATTATATTTAATATATAATTTGAAAATTATTTATTAAATATATATTAATTATAAATATATAATAATATAGCATTTTTATAAATAAATAAATAAATAAATAAATAATTATTAATTAAAAGTTAATAAAAAGTTAATTTTAATATAAAATTAATAATATAAATAAATTTTATTTTTAAGTCGCGTATTTTTTCTAAAATAGTAAAATAAAATTATATTTAATTAATATAAAATTTGATTTTTTAATTTAGTAACTTACGAAGATTTTTACGAAATTTATTTACGTAAAATTAAAATAAGTTGTAATAATTATTTATTACATTATTTAATAAAGTTTTTAAATAAAAACGTTAAATTTTTTACGTAATAATTAATTATTATTAAAAATTAACTTTTAAATCGATATAAATATAAATATATAATATAATAATTATAAATAATTAATTAATTATAAGTTTTCTAAATATTAAAATTATTAATTTTAATAAAATATAATTATTACGATTCGAATTTTCACGTTTATTTATAAAATTTAATATTTATTAAAGTTAAAATTTATTTATTAATAAATAATTATTAATTAAATAATTATTAATTAAATAATTATTAATTAAATAATTATTTATAATTATTATTATAAAATATAATATAAGTTATTAATAATTATTATATATTATATAAAATAATTAATTGTTTAAATAAATGATTTTATTATATACAATTTTAATTTTCTTAATTATATAAACTACTTTATTATATTAATGAAACAAATTTTCGAAATTTTAATTAATTTTATTATAATTGCATTTTTTTTAATAATACGCTTAATCGACTTGAATAATTATTTATATATATTGAAAAAATAAACGTATACGTGTTTTTTTAACTTTATAAAAACGTATTAAAAATTAATTTTTTACGTAATATAATATAAATTAAATTTAAAATTAATTTGAAATTAGTTTTAAAAATAATCGTATTTTAATATTATTTTAACGAATAAATTTAAAATTACGATTTTCTCGTATTTTTAATATAATAAATTAACTTATATACGTTATTTATTATAAATCTTTTAATAATACTTTTTTTATAAAAATATTTTAAAATTAAAATTATATTTTCTCTTTATTATAATAAGCGTATTTTATTCAACTTTATCGTTTATTTAACTTTATCAAATTTATCGACTTTAGCGTGTTTTTACGATTTATATATAAAGAAAATTTCTTTTATAAAATCTTTTTTTTAAATTTATTATTTTAATATATTATTATACGATTATTATTATTTTATTTTTATATTATAAAAAGTTTATTTTTAATTTTACTTTCGAAATACGTTTTTATACGTGTTATTATTAAATGTCTTAAAAAAATAAAGAAATTAAATCTTAGTCGATTAGGTTTTTAATTACGAGAATTTTCTCAGTTATAAAATTATATCACTCAGAAGAACATTATTTAAAATATTTATATTTTTAACGACATCTCGAACGAATAAAAAAACGAGTTTTTTAAACTATTTTAAAGATATTTTTCTTCGTTTCGCTTTTCAATTCGTTTTACTTCGCTTTAATATTACTTTATAATAAGATAAGTTATCACTTTATTAAAATCTCATTATTCGAAAAATTATATTCGATATCGTGCATATTTTTTATAACGAGTTAAACGATTAAGAAATAATATCGCTATTATTCTCGAAAGAAACAACACAACTTCGAAATTTATAATAAAGTCTTTATCAAAATCTCAACATCACATTAAAACACATTAAGCTTTCACATTTATAAAATAAAGAAACACATTTAAAATAATCGTATCTACGTTGATTATTTTTTAAAATTAAATTTTTATTTTTATTTTAATATAGTACGCTAGCAAAAAGAAAATGCTATTATTATATTTATTTTATTCGAAATCGCATCTTTTAATAAAGAATTAATATCTTTTTTATTTTGAACGTACTTTTATAATATTGAAATTTTAAAAATATTTTCATCGTTATAAATCGATTTCTTTATTAAGTTATCGATTTATTATATTAATTATAATATTTTACGAAAAACGTCTCACTATTTTTTCATTTTTTTTTCATTTTATAATTATATATTTCGTTTATATTATAATTTAAAAATCTCGTTGCAATTAAATTTAATTAAATTTTAATTAAAAATAATTTAAATAAAATATTATATATTAAATATAAATTAAATTTTAATAATTAAAAATTATATAATAATATATTTATAAAGCACGTTAAACGTTTATTTAAATATATTATTATTATTATTAAACGTTTTAAATCATTAACACGAATATTTGAATAAATAATTAAAAAATAAATAATTAAAAAATCATTTTAAAAAAACTTATATTAAAAAATATCGATTTTTTAATTTTTTATTATAATATAACTTTTTAAAGCTTCGATTATATTATAATATAAACGTTTTTATAAATTAAATTTCGTATAATTAATATCGCGAAATAAATATTATATAATTATTTTCAAAATATTTACGCGATATAATATTTATATAATATTAAAGCAATTAATTTTTTTTAAAAAATATAAATTTTATTAATTATATAAAAACATTAATAATTAGTTTTAAAAAATAATTATAAAAGATTATAAATTCAATTATTTAATAAAAAGCTTCGTAATCGTTATATATAATTTTATGATTATTTTTCAAATATTATAAATGCATTATTTATTTAATATTATTTTCGTCGATTAATTAATTATTAAATTATAATTAAATAATTTTATATAATAAATTCTTTAATAAGTATTATAAAAAAGTATTCGATTTTAAAAATAAAGATTATAACTATATTCGAAATCATAATTTCTCTTTATTAAAAACATTACGATTTATAAATATTATATAATATAATTCTTTATTTTTGAAAAAAACTTTACGTATATTATAATAATATTTATCTTCGTTATAAAAATATAACGTTTTATAAATTCAATTTATTAATATTTATTTTTATTTAAAATATTATTTTAAAAGTTTTATTATTAATATCTTTATTAATTTATCGAGTAATATTATCTTTATTATTTATATATAAAATTATTATATTAAAAATCTATTTTATAATCGTTAATTTATATATACATTATATTTTATTAAATAAATTCATAATTACACGTATTATAAATATACTTTTTATTATATTTATGCAATTTTTATAATTTTCTTTTATAAAAAATCAATTATCTTAATTTTTAAAATTTTTCATTTTTTAATAAATTAATATATAATTCGATAAAATCTCGAATATTATATTTTTAAACAATTTAAACTTATTCGATATTTAAAAAATGCGTTTAAACTTCGTTTTTATTATTATTAAAATTAATTATTAAAATTTTTATTATATTATAATAACGTTATAAAAAAAACTTTAAATATATTTTCTTTATCGATACTTTTAATAATAATTATAAAAATTATATAATGTTATTAATTAATTTCGCTATCGTCGTTAATAATTTTAATTAATTTTATATATTTAATTTTTTAATAAAAAATCACATATTAAATTATACGAAATTCAAATAAGAATTAACGTTTACGATTCGAAAATGTTCGAATTAATTAAATCGTATTATTTAACGATTTCTTTTTTGTTCGAAAATTAAATTTCATATTTTAATTTTATAATTAAATATTTATATAATTATAACTTCTTTATTTTTTTATTAAATATTTTAAAATTAAAGTTTTATAACGTTATAATAACGTATTCGCGACGAATTTATTAAAATTTAACTTTTAAATTATCTTAATTATCTCGTATTTTAAAATATTTAATTTCGTTATTATATATATTATTAATTTCAAAGACATTTTAAATAATTAATTAATTTATTTTAAATATATTTTAATAGATTATAAACTTGATATTAACGTTATTTAATATTGTTATTTTACGTTATTATAATATTATATACGTATATATATTATTTACAATTTCGAATATTATCAAATCAAAATTTTTATTTTTATATTATTAAAAGTTAAAATGTTAATTTAACGCATTTTATTGAATTTATTCTTTAAATCACTTATATATTAATTTAATAAACACAATTACGTCGAATAATTTATCGATATATATATTTTATTACGTAAATAAAAGCTATAAAAGTATATTTAAAAGAGATTTCTTAAATTACTCATCTCAGCAGCCTTAATTAAATAAAACGAAATTTTTATTAATACGATCGATGTTATAATATTTATTATCAATAATTTTAATAAATAAAAATTTACGTTTAACGAGTTTAACTATGTTTTCAAAATAATGTTTCATTTTAAAATTATGTTTCGATTTGTCGACGACGACGAGTTTATGCGTCTCATCAAAAAACTTTACATTTTTAAATATATTAATTTCAAAATCATGTTCGATTATTTTATATATATTAAAATATTTAAAAAACGAATTATCGTTATAAACGTTATTTTTACGTTTAATAAATAGATAATTTTCAATTTATTTATAATTTTTCTCGAACATCTTCAATTTTTAATTAAAATTTAAATTATTACGTTTAATATAACGATTGCGAAAGCGATAAATATATTTTTAAAAGAGAAAAGAAAGAGAGGAAAAGTTAAGAATTTGAAGAAAAAAAGCGTAATTGTTAATGCTATATTAAGTGAAAACAAAAATGAAATTAAAAGGTTTATTTATAAAATATATAATCGATTATATAATAATATATATTATATCGAGCGTTCGAATTTAACTTCGAATTAATATTATAAAATAAAGAATACGAAACGAAAGCGCGATTAAAATAATTAATTGAAAATAATAATATCGATTGTATAATGTTTTTAAATTAAAAGATTTATGATCGAACATTAAATAATATATAATTAAACGATTTATAAACGAAATGTTAAACGATATAAGATTAAACGATTTATGAACGAAACATTAAACGATATAAGATTAAATAATCTATAAACAAAACATTAAATGATGTGAGATTAAACGATTTATAAATGAAACATCAAACGATGTAAGATTAAACGATTTATAAACGAAACATTAAACGATGTGAGATTAGAAGATTTATGTATATTTATATTTTTTTTTAATAAATTAATATGCTTAATTATAATAACGTGTTAAAATTTAATTTTTAAGTTATTTTAATTATCTCGTATTTTAAAATACTTAATTTCGTTATTATATATATTATTAATTTTAAAAACATTTTAAACAATTAATTATTTATTTTAAATATATTTTAATAAAATTATTCGCTAAATTTTCAAAATAAATTATTATAATTATCGTTATCGTCGAAAAAAAAACATTATTAAAATGATAAAAGTTTTATTTTATTAATTTTTATATATATATATATATAATGAACGTTTTTTAATATTATTAATAATAACAAAAAGAATTTATTTCGATTTATAACGATAAAAATTATCGTTATTCGAAAAAAATAATAATATTACGAACGTATTTTACTTAAATTTATTATTTATTTAATTTTATCGAATTTATTAACTTTAACATAATTTTACGATTTATATATAAATCTTTTTGTTTATATAATTTTTTCTTTTTAATTTATTATTTTAATATATTATTATACGATTATTATTATCTAATTTTTACATTTATATAAAAACTTTATATGAATTAATTAATTAATTATTTATACGCGCGTTTATTTAAGTTATAAAAAATAAGATTTTATATAAATATAAATAAATAATGTAATTATATTTTAAATAATATAAATTATATTTTATTATTTAATTATTATTTAATATTAAATAAAAGTGCGTAATTTATTTAAAATTAATTCTAATAAAAATTCGAAACAATTTTAAGTATATTAATTTAAATTGTTTATTATTTATTTATATTAACAAGCGTATTTTAAATAAATTAATTAAATTTAATAAAAATAAATTATTTATTATTTATAATATTTAAATATCAAATAAAGAATTAATTATATTAAAAGATTTAATGTTATATAATAAATATAATAATAATTTAATTAACGCGAAAGATAAAGAAAATTATAATTAAAATATAAGAGATTTTGAGAAATTATTGAAATTTAAATTACGTAACGTTAAGATTTAACATTTTAACGTTTATATTATAAATCGCACTTTTCTTTATAACGCTTTTAAATTAATATAATTAATAATTTAATATTATATTTTTATAAATTATAAATTCGAGCTTATTCGACAATTATTAAAAATATTAAAAATGTTATTTATTTATTTATTTATTTATTTATTTATTTAATATTATTAATATTATTATATTTATATTTAAATTTTATATATTTATCGTAATAAAATAATTTATTATAAAGTTTTATATTTAATATTTTTTAAAATAAATAATTCATAACTTTAAATAATTATAATTTTAAATTCGAAATAAAAAATCGTTAAATCGTTAATAAATCGAAATAATTCGTTTTCAATCGAATTTATATATAATTATATAATCGATTTTTTTTTAATAATATTATTAACTTCTTTGCGTAAAATATATTAAATATATTAAAATATTTTTTTGTTTTTATAATATTTTATTGTTGAAAATACGATTAATTAATTATAAACAATTTATTAAAATTATAATAAATGATAAAATTATGATTAACGACATTATTATATTAATAAAACGAATATTAAAAATATTATATTTATAATTATAAATAAATATATTCTTTTATATAACATTAATTATTTATTAAATTATTAATTTTTAAAGTTAATAAAATAAAAGTATAAAATATAAATTATATATAAAAAATCGTTTAAATTTAATTTTTTTTTAAAGTTTTATAATAACAGTTTTATAAATTAAGCGAAGAATATTATATTTTTTTATAAAAAATTATATTATTTCTTTATACATTAACGACGTATTAAATTATTATATATTTAATTAATTATTTAATATTTCGTTTATATATCTTTTTATTTAAAAATCTTTATTAACTTTTTTAATATTCGTTTAATATATCGAATTAATTATATAAATTTATTTTATTTTATAAATTTTATATCACTTATTTCAAGTTTTTAATTTTAAAAAAAATTAATTTATTTTAATAATTTTATTCTTTATTTATTATTCATTTTTTTAATAAAATTTAAATTCGATAAAGACAAATATCGAATAAATTTAATGAATTGTATATTAATTTTTATATTAATTTTTTTTTAAATATCGAATTTTGTTTTTTAATTATTTCGAAAAAAGAAATAATAATAAATAAAATTTATTTATAATTAATTTATATTTTTAATATTTAAAGTAAGAATTTTTATCGTAAACATTTATTTTGCGTAAGTTTTCAAATTAATGCTTTTAAAATTAAAAGTTTAAAATATAAAAATTAATTTTAATTTTAATTTTAATTTAATTATATTTTATATTATAAAAAACGATTATTTAAATCGATATATAACTTTAATATAAATTTAATATTATCTTATTTAAATTTTCGAATAATAAATATATAACTTTATTTTCTCGTTTCAAATAAAGTTTTTTTTAATCAAATTACGCGTGCTTAATTATTAATTATTTAAGAAAAAATATTTTATAATAAAAACGACGCGTTTTTTAATTTAAATAATTATAATAAATAATCGAGAATATATTATATATCGTCGATATTTTAATATTTTTTAAAACTCTTTACATTATTTATTTAAAAAGATTAAATTTAATATTTTTTACGATTTCTTAATAAATTATACGTATCGAATTTTAATTTCGCGTAATTATTTTAATTAAATGTTTAATTATATAATTTGTTGTTTTTCGAGATAATTTAATACGAATTAATTAATTACGACGATTATAAATTTAAATTAATTGTTTAAAAATCATAAATTAATATATTATAAAGTTATTATTTTTAAATATTACGCGTTTTATCTCGATTTATAATAATTCGATATTATCGTAAATTCGAATTATAATGCGTATAAACGTATAAAATTTATCTTTTATATTAATTCGATAAAGAAACGACATTATTATAAAATAAATTTAGTAATATAATGTTGTATAAGATAACATTATAAAATTAATACGCGTATTTTTAATTTTTATTATATTATGTTAAAAACTCTATAAAATTATTATTATAAAACTTTGAAAAAATTAAGTTTAAACGATTTTTTATATAAAATTTATATTTTATATTTTTATTTATTAAATAAATATAAAATACGATTAATTAATTAAAAAAAATTTATTAGAATTATAATAAACGATAAAATTATAATTAACGACATTATTATATTAATAAAAGAAATATTAAAAATATTATATTTATAATAATAAATAAATAATTTATTTTAAACAAAAATTAATTATTAATTAATTTATTAATTTATAAACTTAATAAAATATTTATTAAATAAATGCAATAAATTTAATAACGTAAATATTTAAATAAATAAATAATTAACGATTTTTATAACATTTAATTAATAATAAATAATAGATTATATTTTTATAATACTTTTTAATAAATACAAAACGATAAATTTTTTTTTTTTTTATAACGCTTAACAATTTTTAAATAAATTCGTTAAAGATTATTATTTTAATAACGTTTATTACTTTTTTATATTCGTCGTCTTTAAATTATTTATATTTAAAATTTAAAATATAATTTATATCGTTATTTATATTAACGTTCGTTGTTTTTTTATTTTCGTTATTTTGAAAACATTCGACGATTTTTATTTATTTATAATTAATAAAATTATTAATACGCATTAAAATTATTTATGCGTTTATAATTTACAAACGTACGTAAAAAGCGATGTAATAAACGATCACGTTTTAATTTTTTAATAATTATATCGAGCGCGACGAAAGATTTATTTAACGAATATTTATATTTTTAATCAAATTTAATTTAATCGTCGTTTACGCGATGAAAAATTAAAAATTTGAATTCGAAAATATAATAAAATGAAAACTCGATAACATTTAAATTGATATATAATTTTTTATCGATTAAATTAAAATTGTTAATTCGTATTTTTATAATCTTCGTAACGTTTCTTTTCGAAATCTTGTATCGTTTTAATGTGATTTCGATATCGAAAGTAATAATTACATTTATTTCGATACGAAAATTAATTTATTCTTTTTCTTTTTAAGCGATTATATATCTTATTTACGCAAATTATTTTAAAATCTATATTTATACTTTCGAGAAATTATTTTATATATATTTTATAAAGTTTTATTTTTATTTTTATTATTAATTTTTTATTCGAAATTCGATTTTGTTATAAAAATTATTTATTTAATAATGTTATTATAATAAAACATTTTTTCGAATATTAAATAATAAAATATAATATTAAGTTTGCATCGCTTAATAATAACGTTATTTATATTTATATTTAATTTTAAACGACGAAATCGTTTTACGCGTTTCATTAACGCATAAAAAACATTATTATAATAATTTGAATTTAAAATTATTTATTTAATAAAACATTTTTTTATTGTCGTTAATGTTTATATTTTTCGTTAATATATATAAAAAATTATTATAACGATTTAAATTTGTTATTAACGTATATAATTTTTCGATTTAATGTATTAATATTTATATAATATTTATAAATAATTATTTAAATTTAATTAACGTTTTTTTAATATAAATTTTTCTCATCTTCTCGACTTTAATATACTCGTTATTATTAAAAACGATTTTTTATTAAACTTTAATTTTATCGATTTTTTTAACACTTTCGATTTTTTAATATTTATTATAAATCGCGTTAATTTAATTATTTTTAACAATAAAATTTGCGAAGTTTTTTATTAAAATGTATTAATAAACGTAATAAAAATCGAATTTAAACTTTTTCGATAAATCGAAAAGCTTTTTTTTAATACAATTATTAATAATAAAATTATTAATTGCGTTATTAATATTATCGTTTTCAATTACGTTATTAAATATTTTATATTAAAAATATAAATCGAAAACAAAAAATCTTATATTTATTTTAATGCGATTGTATATAACGTTAATTAATTATAAATTTATTTTTAATAATAATGCTCGTGATTAAATAATAAATATTTATTTTAATATTTAAAAATAACAATTTAATTTCTTTATAATATATAAACGAAATATTAATTATCATTATAAGCGATTATAATTAACATTAAAAACATTAATAATCTTTAATAAATTTATTATATCTTGAAATTTATTGCGAAAATGTATTAATTAAAACGATTTTAAATTTTTTTTTCTTTTAATTAATTACGCTTTAAAACTTATCGTTTAAGCGTATAAATTTTCTCGTATTCGTTAATTAATTTTTTTACGTTTTTTAATAAATCGTTATCGTATTATTAATCGAGTTTTGTATTTTATTTTAATCATTATATAAGATATTTAATTATCGATTTTCTCGTTTTATAACGACGTTAACGTTTATTAATTAACTTTTTTATAATATATTTATATCATTTTTTATAAAATACGACGATTTTCGATAAATAATTAAATTAAATAATATAATAATACGAAATTTCGTCTTTAAGCGTTAATTTAAATTATATAATTAAAAAAATAATATAAATTTATTAATGCGTAAATATATCGATTTTATATATTAAATTATTCAATTTTTTAAACTTTTATATAAATCGATTTTTTGATTAACGAATTTGAGATTGCAAATTTTAAATAAATTAATTTTATAATAAAATTTAAAAAAAAATCTTATTATTTTCGTTAAAAGAAATAAGTCGATAATGAAAATCGTATACAATTTTTATTTTAAAGTTAATTTAAATAATTATCTTTTTAATAAATTTAATATTAATAAATTATTTAAATAAAAACTCATTATTTCGAATTTAATTTAAAATTAATAATAAAAAATTATCGCGAAAACGATAATTGTAAACGATTTCGTTTATCTTTTATTTTATAATTAAATTCGATAAATTATCAAAAATATTATATAAACGCGATAAATATTATATTTCGTCGATTATAATGTTACTCGTTAATTAATATCGCAAAATAAGTTTAATAATGTTTTTTTTTAATTAATCGTCGTATTAATAAATAATATATTGTATTAATTAAAGAATAACGTTTATTTCTTGAAAATAAATTTTCAAAAAATCGATATAATTTTATCGCGATTAAAAATAAATGTTATCGATAAATTTTAATTAAGAATTTTATTTAAAAAGATTTTCATTTAATTCTTCGTTGAAAAGATTTTTTTATTAAAATCTTTTTTTTGAGAAATTTACAAACTATCGATATAATTATGTTAATTTTTTTATCGTTTTTGATAATATTAATATAAAATCAACGATAATTATATAATATAATATTAACGACTTAATTATAAAAGTGAATAAATTATATTTTATATAACGTTTTATTTAATTAATATTACATTTATAATAATAATAAATATAATAATAAAATTGATAAATAAGTTTTTTAAGAAAATAATTACTCGTAATAATTTTCTTCGTTTTCATTTAATATATGCGTATTTATTATATATTTATTAAAAAAATTTCTTTTTAAATTTATCAAATAGTTAATATCGCATTTTATTAAAAAATTCGTGAAATATAATAATTCGTCGATGAAATAAAATTGAATATCAAAAATTAAATTTTCATTTTTTAATATTTCTTAAATTTTGTTTTATTTTTTATTTTTAACAAAAAAGATTTAAATTTTTACTTTGAATTCTTTAATATTTTAATTAAAAGTCGTTAAAAATAAATATTTCGTTAAAGATATATTTTTTCGAAATTAATTTTTTTTTATATATCGAATTATCAATTTATTTATAAATTTAAAAAAAAATCTATTTTACGTATTATTTATTAAATTTATAATAAATATTAAATTAAATTTATAACAAATATTATAATGCTTATATTAAAAGTAAATTTAATTTTTTTATTGAAAATAATATTAAATTAATTTATTTAATAATGTTTACGATTATTAAATAATTTATATATATAATTATAATTTATATATATAATTATAATTTATATATATAATTATAATTTATATATATAATTATAATTTATATATATAATTATAATTTATATATATAATTATAATTTATATATATAATTATAATTAATATTATAAAAAAGAATAAAATAAAATAAAGTTAAAATAACTTAAATTTATATATATAATTAATTATAAATTTAAAATTATTACGCTTTTTAATTAGCGCTCGAGTAACGAGTTTTAAATTTTTCGAGCGTCTTTATTAAAAATTTATATATACAAATTTTACATCTTTTGTCTTTTACTTTTTTAAAAATATAATTTCTTTATAATTTCGTAAATTATATAACTTAATATGCGTTTTTCAATAATATAAAAATTATGAAATTTGAATATATATATATCGATATATATTTAATTCAAATATGTTATTATTCGAAACTATTACGAGCATATTTTACATTTTTATTAAAATTAACTTTTTTTTAATATTATATCTTTTTAACGTTATTCGATTAAATTTAACGTGTTTTAATAAAAAATTTATTTTTATATAAATGTTTTTTATATATATATATATTTTCTTCTCGTTTAATTATCTTATTTAATATATTTATATAATTTAACTTTATATCGATTTTAATATTATAATTAAGTTATTACACTTATTTCATTTAAATTAATAAACGAATTTAAGAAATGTGCTAATAAAAGTTTTAACAAAAAATAAAATTAAGCTATCGTATTTTTAAATAAATTTATTATATAAATAATTTATTATAAAAAGTATTAAATG
Source organism: Alectoria sarmentosa (assembly GCA_009733775.1). Lineage (NCBI taxonomy): Eukaryota > Fungi > Ascomycota > Lecanoromycetes > Lecanorales > Parmeliaceae > Alectoria > Alectoria sarmentosa. The sequence goes on from WOGZ01000232.1 coordinate 48,822, forward strand.
AGATAGCGTAACGATCTCGTTAATTAATAAACGAAAAATAAATAAAAATATTAAATTATTCGTAAAATTAGCGAATTGAAATTTTATTATTATTTATTATTTATATATTAATTACATCGTTCGAAAAATCATTATTAAAGATATTTAAATTTTTTACGACATTATTATCGAATAAAAAATCACGATTTTATAATTTTTTAAAGTTTTATTTTTTTTATTTTGCATTATTAAGTTTTCTCGCACGCAATCGACGACGATATAATAAATAATTTTTATATAAATAACGAAATTAAAAAAACGTCATTTAATAATATATTGTTTTTACGAGATTTCGATAAATAAGTAAATAATTAAATAATATTTTTTAATATTTTTTATATATTGAATTATATTTCTTTATTATACGAAAATCGTTAAATATATTAAATAAAAAATATTAAAACTTTTCTTTATTATAATACTCTTTAACATTATATTTTTTGAAATATTTAAATCTCTTTTTTTTCTTTTTCTCTTTTTCTCTTTTTCTCTTTTTTTTATTATATTTTTTATATAATCTTTATCGAAATGAAAAAAATAAATCGCATTTAAAATCTTTTAAATAAAATTAAATCACGTCGTATTTTAATTATATTTAAAAAATCCCTCAACAATATAACAAGTTTAATTTATAAAATATTTATATTAATAAATAATTATTATATTAAATATAAATTATATTTGAAAAGTTTTTTAATATATTAAATTAACTTCATTTTAAATAAAACGAATTTCGGGAATTTACAATTCGTTTTCATGAAATTATTATTAATAAAAATAATGTTATAAATTCGTTATATAAAGTTAAATTAATAATTAAATAAACGAATAACATCGTTTATAATTATTAAAGTAAATAACATAATTATAATAAAAGATTAATTAAATAAAATTTTAATTATTGAAATAGAATTCAAAAAACGAACTTTTTTATTATAAATTTAAAAATCGATTTATATTAAAAAAGAATAAGTTTATAAAGGATTTTAATTTTTTTATCTTTATTAATAACGTCGATTTTTTATAAAACGATTAAGTTTTCAAAATAAAATAAAAACTTTTATTTAATATAAATTATTATTTAAATAATATTTTATAAATTATTTATATCATTTCACGATTCGGTGATAAAGTAATAAATTATATTTTGATAAAGCGATTACGAAATGCAAGCAATTTATATACGTTTAAAATATAAATCATAAATTAATTAATCGAAATTTATTAAAATTTCGATCGAAAAATTAATGTTAAATATAAATTTCGAACATTTACGTAAAATATATAAACGTTTATCGAATTCTATTTAAATTTTATTCGTTTTAAAAATGTTTTTAACAAAAACGATTTTTTTTAAATGAATTTTCTAAAAAATTAATCACACGATTAAAACTTTCGTATAATATACGTGAAAATTTTAATTTATTAAAAAACGCAAAAGAATATATATAAAAATTAAATAATAATTAACGAGCAAATTATTAATCTCGAATATTTTCAATAATCTTTATTTGAATTATTATAAATTTAATAAAAAAATCGTTTATAATTATTATTATAACATTAATAATTTAAACGATTTTAATTATTAAAGTAATCTTCGTTTTAATTATTAAATAAAAATAGAAAATAATATCGAAAAACTTATATGTTACATTTATAATAAAATCGATTATTATCGAGAAAATTATATCGTTTAAAATTAAACGAATGTTGAAAAAAAGACATTAAAGAAAATACGATTACATTTTTTTAAATATTAACGAGAAATGAAAAGTTAATAACGTTAAAATAAATAGCGAAAATGATTTTTTTTTCGACTCGAAAAAAGAATAATTTTTATTAAAATTACGATAAAAAATAACAATAAAGTGTGTTTTATAAATATTTTAAACAATTTTTTAACACATCGACTTTTTCGAATAATTATTACATTATTATTATAAAATAATTAAATATCGTTTACGACTTTTTTTATAAATTGTAAATGTATAAAAATTTATATCGTTATTAATAAGATTATTATTTTTGAAATATATAAACGTTTATAAATCGAATTTTTTTTTAAGTTTAAAATTTTTATAAAAATACGATAAATAATTAATTAAATATTTATTTATTTATTATTTATTATTTATATTAAACGTGTATAATTATTAAAAAAAATTTATTTTATTTCAATTGTTAAATTAAAATAACGCGATTTAATTTTCGAAAAGTTATAAATAAATAAATATAAAGTCGTTTTTAATATGTTAAAAATTAACTTATTATTTATTTTTAAATCGATATAAATAAAATAATAATATAATATCGTTATCAGAGAATTTTTTATTTTTATCGATTGTTTTAATTATTATTCGTATACGTTTTTTCAAATTTATTGTTGAAAATAAATCGAACGAAAACGATTTCGATATTAAGTTTTTAAAGAATATTTTAAATTTAAAAAAATTAATATTAACATTTAAAACATTTAAAAAAAAATGATTTAAAAGTTTAATTTTATTAACATTATTGAAATTAATGCATCGATTTATTATTATTTTATTCGAAATAGAAAAAACAAGCTTTTTTTTGAAACGATAAATGAAATTTATAAAATTATTAATAAAATTTTTAATATAATATCGAAATTATAAAAAAATAATCGTTTATCGATTAATAAATTATATTCGTATAAATTTAAACGAAAATATAAAAAATGATTTAAATTTATATTATAAAGATTATTTAAATTAATAATATTAAAATTTTATTTATAAAGAGATATTTAATAAAGTTTTTAAAAAATATTATAATTGTGTAAATGTTTTCGATAAATTAAAAACGACCATATTATTTTCGCATCGTTTTTATAATTATAAATTAAAATTTATTAAAAAAGTAAATAAAAACGCATTATTAAAAAATCGAATATATTTATTATTAAATTATAAATTCGAATAAATTAAAAAGTATTTAAATAAATATTTAAGAAAAAGATTTATTATATTTAATTATGCTTTATTCGTTTCGTCTATTAAATTTATTAAGAAATTAAATAAAAATCTTCGATTTTATGTGAATTATCGAAAGATAAACGTTATTATTAAAAGAAATCGATATTTTATTTCGTTAATAAATGAGATTTTAATTAAAATATAAAAATATAAATATTTTATACGATTAAACATTATCGTTGTTTTCAATAAACTTAAAATGCATTTAGATAATAAAAATTTTATTACATTTATCATCTTTTTTAAAACTTATAAATATTGAATGTTTTTATTTAAATTAACAAACGAATCTATTATTTATTAAAAATACATTGTTTTTTTTTAAATATTTTAATAATTTTTATTAATTATATTTAAATAATATTCTCATTTATAATAAAATTAAAAAAAAACACGTTTAATATATTCGATTAATTCTTTAAAAATTACGAGAAATCGACTTATAAATAAACATTTTCAAATGCGAATTTCATATATAAGAGATTAAATTTTTAAATTTATTAATATTTATCGATAAATTATAAATAAATTCGATTAAAATATAAATCGTCGTCGATTAAACACAATTTATAAATTTAAAACAAATATAAATCTTTATCGATTTTTATAATTTTTATAAAAGATTTATAAAAGATTTCTCGAAAATAATTAAATCGATAATTCGTTTTATAAAAAAAGATGTTATTTACGAATAATTATTCGTTTATTAAAAAGTTTTTATTTAATTGAAAATTAATGTTATATAAGTTTTTATTTTGCGACATTTCGATAAATTTAAAAAGATAATTTTAAAAATAAATATTTTCGATTATATTAACGAAGAAATATTATTATAATATAATAATAAAATTATATTATATTTAATAATCTTTTATAATAAAAATTTAACTTTTATTATAATTAATATAAAGTTTAAAATTATATAAGTATATATAACGAAAATAATAAATTTAAAAAATTATATATAAAAAAGAAAAACTTATATATAAATCTTTAAATTACGTTAAAGTCGATAAAATCGATAAATTTAAATAAATAATAAAGTTAAATTAAATACGTTTATAATAACTTCGATCGAATATAATTATTAAATTTATAATAAACATTATTCGTTATTATACGATATTTGAAACATTAACGATTTAAATTAAAATTTATTAATATTTTAATTAAGATATTCACGAATTATAAAAACTTTATATATTTTATTAAAGAACGTAATTTATCTCGTCGTCAAATTAAATATCTTAATATATTATTTAAATATAACATTAAAATCATTCATCGTTCGAAATTACAAAATTTTAAAATCGATATTTATATTCGAATAATTGAATATTAATCGACGAATTTTAAAGATAAACGATTAAAATAATAATATTAAAAAAAATTTATATTAAATCGATTAAATCTCGATAACATCGAAATCGATATTAAAATTATCGATAATTCTCTTTATTATAAAATGTTAAAAATAAATAAAATCGATAAAAAATATAATAATATACGCGAGATAATTATTATTAATAAAAAGAAATTTAAAAATATTATATTCAATAAATGCGTTATCGCGAACGAATTCTTTTATTATGAAACTCGTTTATAAACATTTAAATTAATATACACGTTTATTATTTAAAAAATTTATAATTAATTTATATATAATTATTTAAAAGTTATTCGTATATATAAATTACTTAAATGAAAATATTATTAAAAAAATATAAAAACGATAATCGTTATATATATTAA